>OZ010580.1:131056999-131079499 GCA_963932145.1 Acanthosepion lycidas | reverse complement strand
GCGATATGAGCCGTCAATTCATTGACACAGTCCCAGAGGGGGGCCAACCAAGGACAATGGTAGAAGGCGTGCGATAGTCAGGCAAATGCACCAAGCTCCATCTGATGGCTAAGTCATTGAGAGGTAGCTGATTCCGAATCAATCGCAAGCGAAAACTCAGGGTTGCTGAAATACTCCGCTGCTGGCGCCGAGGAACAGAAAGAGAGTAACCGAACTGATCGCAGAGCAGATCCTTCGCGACCACCTCCACTAATTTCCAATTCAAGACTCTCCTTGGCCGAGAAAGATCACTTGACTTAAGATTGCCCTCAGCCCTAGAAACAGGAGGAGTGATGGTAAGGCGAGGGAATGTGGCCCTTACCCCACTTAAAGATCGAATCCTCTGTCAACGCCCAACCTAGAAAAGCTAACCTCCAGGCTTGTCAGTAACTCGCCAAGTGTGGCATTCCCAGCCCTCCATGACACGGATGTTGGGCAAGGACATCACTGTCGACGTGATGCTTGCGACCATCCAACAAGAAGGAGGCGAGGAAGTACATCCACCCGGTAAAAGATGAGAGGAATGACACGCCTAAGCCTTACCCTTCAAGAACAACGGACCTTCTGACCAATTTTTATCCAGCTGAATTCCGGGCCTGAACCACACTCCGAGAATGCGGACGTCCAACGAAAGTGCCCCGGAAAATTGACAACCTTCCAGGCACCTAAGCGCAAGCCGGAATACCTGTCGCGGTTAATCTTGGTCCCCGTGGCCTTTTCGTACCGTTCAAGCGCCTTCAACACCACCTCAATGTCGCAACAGGACGACACGAAAGTGAACGCGTCATCGGCGTAAGCGGAAACCCTGGCTGGAACCCCACCAAGGACAGAAATTCCGCGCAGGGCAGGACTGCATGCCCTGTCCCTCAACCGGCGAAGGATAGGTTCCAAACCCAAAGCGAAAAATAGGGGCGACAGCTTGCAACCCTGACAAACTGACCGAGATGGCGCAAAAAAGCGCGACCGCTTTCTGTTCCAGCACGGCTTGCTCGTCGTCTTTTACACCCAGTAGGATCGTGCGGATCAGGTTCAGGTTGCACTGAATTCATGGGTCCTTTACAGAACAATCTGCGCTAGTCCGAACAGAATCTCGGCAACTGACTGCAAACGCTCTGACAGGATCTTGGCCATAATGTTAAATTCTGTGTTTAGTAGATTTATGGGCCTGTAATTATCTAAATTCCGCCCAACATACTTTTTCAACAGCGTGCTCACATCCCTGGAGATCCAGCCGGGGATGGATCTCTGACGGAACCAATTGTTGAATACGGCAGTCAAAATCAGAACAAAGGTGTGCGACAGCCTCAAGTACAATTCATAGGGTAAACCATCAAAACTCGGAGATTTGCCACTGCAGACACTCTTCAATGCCGCGTAAATTTAGCTCTGCGTGATTTCACGCCCGCAATTAGTCACTTCAGTCGGCGAAAATCGAGTAATGACAGCCAGATAACCGCGAAACTCTTCGTCACAGAGATCAGGCTTTCTGGCAAACCGGCTCTCAAAATGCCGTCGAAACACTTCGCACATGCCTCAGAGTACGTTCCTCCAGGGAACGATCGGAACCTCGACGGAACTCTTCCTTGCGAATTCTGCGCCCATATTCACGGCTTCGTCAGGTATCTTGTTTGCCTTATTTAGTGCGAGCCACTGTCTGTTTTCGGTGGTGAAGAACGTAAACTTGTCCTTAAGCTTCTCCCACCACCTATTCCCGATAACCGCCCCCATCAGTTCCCGCTGCAATAGGCTAATCAGCTGTTGCCGAAGTCCCGCCTGTCCAGCAAAGACAGATTGAATTTCCTGTATCCAGCCATTCTAGGCCTACAGTCTAACGCCACCTGGACACAGAATAGCCTAACCAGTGGAACGTGGGACAATCTAGCAGATCTTCATCGGCTCTTCTGACTAACATTGTATCCAGGTAGCTGGATACTTGGGTAGAAGCTCAACTACGTGTCCACGTTCACCTCCCCCACCCAGGGTGATCGACCCAGTATCTATCGACGAGACCACGCCGATAATATCAACCAAGGTACGATCACCCGACCTCCCGCGAACTCTCTGCCCTCTCTCTAACTTGGGGTCTAGGAAGGCATTCCAGTCCCCCACTAAGACTAGGCGCGACGAATCTACCAGGAAAGGTCCAAGCTGTCGAAGAAAACAAGACGCGTTTCTCCTGCTCGTTGCTTGTCTTGTAATGAAAAAATGGTTGTCCTGGTAATGAATATGCCAAAATGTATGAAACACCGCCAGTGTGAAGGCATGAAACTGAAGCGTGCTTAATATGATGGTGAGCTTGTTCATCGTGAAATTTTGCGTTAGTTACTGAGAGGAATTGATCAAACAGCTTAGTATAAATCTTATGGAACTCTCCTGATTCCTTTACATATTGTTTACACCGCACATTTTTTATAGATCACACAAAAACAATACTTTCATTCATCAACTAACTTTTTGGAGACGTATATATATATATATATATATATATATATATATATATATATATATATATATCTGATAGTTTAAACATACTTGTATCTCACGAACTCACTATGCAATTAATATCACTCTACTCACCAGAATCTAACATAACTCCCAATATAAAGTAATTTCACATATACAGTCCTCAAGTTGGCCCATGTGATGTGGACTTTCTGCTCTAGCATATGCTTTCGCATTAGTCATAGGAAATGTTTCAGAAACGTTTTTGTCTGACCAATCCAAAGTGAGGTCGCATTTTCAATTTTGTCTTGAAAATAATATATTTTTCCCTTCCCTAAAACTAAAATTCATCTAATATCAACATATACAATAGACACAACTAAATCCTTAACCTTTACTTGAAAATGGGTCACTCGTAAAAGACCTGCTAAATATTCTCATAACTTATATCAGAAACCGCCACAACCAATTCTGACACAAAAGTTCCATGTGCTCAGTGGAGAATATCAAAAGGCCGCTAAACTCAACAGACATCAACATCTTCCAAAAAAAAATTTAAAAAAAAAGTAAATAAAAATAAAAAATGCAATTTGAATGCCAATCCTCTTTCAAAAATTTCCAACACACTGGAAAATAAAAGTGTAAAAAATTTATCACATTTAAAGCTTTCTCCTGGTGTGATTTCTGTTTAAGAGCTTGTATTGAATTTTTGCCCAAATACTAGAACTTTTGAGAAAAATAAATTAGCTCAATTTGGCCGTCGTCACAAGCTGAAGGCAGAATATTTTTTCGAAAAGATGGTGGTGAAAATTCTACAATTAGAACCCAAGATAAAGATAATGATCGAATCTGGCATAATTGGGTGAAGAAAAATCCATCCTGGTATCCAGAAGTAGTCCGAAAAAGGGGTGCTCCCATTCGTTACTAGAATTGTTGGAAATCTGTCAGGGAAAACGTAAAATGAAACCAAAACAAAACTTAGAACAAACTTACAACTTCGCAACATAACGCTCTTCGTCGTCTCGCCAATTATAATTCGATTGTCATAAAAATAGCAGGCAAAGGAGTCACCATTATTTTTATGAATAAGGAAATCTATATTTTGGCTTGTAAAGAAGTTTTTAGGGACAAACGTTTTTATGAAGAAATAAACAGATCCGAACCCTTATTATAGAATAAGGCTAGACAAGATCATTTCTGAAATGAAAGGAAATTGCTATATCAACGAAACAGTCTAACCTATTACTTCCACAGCAAAGAACACCAATGTTTGAAGGCCTTCCAAAAATACATAAAAAAATGATAAACTTTCTTCATTTCGCCCGATCTGTAGTGGGTATATATGTTGTACGGTAAAAATCTTTGGATGGTTAGGGTTTTTTTTTTATTTCCTATAGCAAAATGGTCTTCGTTTTATATCCGTGACACATTTGATTTGATTTTCAGAATGAAAAAAAATAATTTTCATGATTGCTTTTTCATCACTACGGATGTATTGTCTCTTTATTCAAATAATAATCACGATGAAGGGATAGTGACATACAACAAAGCTTTTGGGAAACAAAAAAACAAAACAGAAACAAAATCATTCCGTCAAACTTTCTCTGTAGACTTATACGTTTCGTCTTCGAAAGCAACACAATGTATTAGGTTGGTGCAAAAATAATGACGTAATAATGTCGTTTTTTGACGTTATTACGTCATTATTTTTGCACCAACCTAATAGTTTGGGAAAAAGGTTTTTTTTTTTCCCATCAAATCAAAGGATGTGCAATAAGGGCCCCCATGTTTGTTAACTTTGCAAATGTCTTTCTGACAAATTTCGAAGAAAAACTACTTGTTGCTTTCAAATCACAGAACTGCCTTAAACCCGAACTTTGCGATTTATTGATTATATTTTCTTCATCTGGGAAGGTACGCAGGAAGGTTTGTTAAAATTTCTACAATTTTGTTATACTTTTGAACAAAAGAATAATTTTCGATTACAAATAAAATTTGCATCTAATTTCTCCAAAGCTAGTGTTGACTTTTTAGACACTAAAGTTCTCAAGGAATCGTCTAATGATTGAATTATTTTGCAAAGCTTAAGTCATCACTCATTTCTTATCATTCTTATAAAATCAAACCGGAAGTGCCAATTTTTATGCATAAGGCGAATTTGCTCGGAGATAAAAGATTTTTGGAAGCATGTTAATTATTTCACTCGGCATTATATTAAGCGCGGCTATCAAGAATTACGACTGAAACAAATTGCGAATGAAATCGCTAAAAATGAAGATTACCATAATTTTCTACGCGGACAAAACACCGAAAAACACAATAAAAATTCTTACAGAATCCCATTAGCTGGAATTTCGAAAATACTACACGACATCTATGAACACATTGCTAAAAATATCCGCGCTGTAAAGAGATTTTTGCCAACCGCCTCCAGTTTCTTCCAAAAGAAATAAAATCATCAGACAAATTTTAACAAATATAAGCGTCCACACTCTAAACAACGTTAGAGTTTCGGATTGTTATACTCTCAAAAACACTCATAGAAGAGGAAAACCCTGTTCGTCGAGTCAATTTAATTCTATCACAAATTCAAAGAGAAACATAACAATTTCTCCAGAGGGTGGTAATCGTTCCCATTTAATATATACAGCTCAATGTACCAAACAGGATTTATGTGGGTTGCACAACGGAAAAATTAAATAAAAGATTCAATGGACACAGGTATGATGTCAAACACAATAATGTCACATCAACGGAGCTTGCAGAACATTTTATTACAAACGACTGCAATTTCGACAAACATCTTAAGATGCACATTCTGAAAAAATATTCAGAATCTACCTATCTGTCAATCCTTAAAACGCATGATGGTTATGTCCCAGGGGAATGAACAGAATGACAGGAGATATCCATAAGATTTATACGAAGTTGTTTGATTAAGTCCTCTTAGTAACTAATCAACTAACAGAAAATTCCAGGGACTTGATGGTTTACTATATGAATTGTACTTGTGGTTCTCACACATATTTGTTCTGATTTTGAATGCCGTGATCAAAAACTGGTTCCGTCAGAGATCCATCCCCGACCGGATCTCCAGGGATGTGAGCACGCTGTTGAAACAGTATGTTGGGCGGGGTTTAGATAATTACAGGCCCATAAATCTACTAAACACAGTGTTTACGATTATGGCCAAGATCCTCTCGGAGCGTTTGTAGTCAATTGCCAATATTTTGTTGGGGTCCGAGCAGACTTGTTTTATGAAGGGCTGAACAATTCAGAGCAACCTGCATGATCCTTGTGGGTGGAAAAGACGACGAGCAAGCGGCGTTGATCAATTTGGATCAGTCCAAGGCTCAACAAGCGGTACCTGGCTGCTGTTCTGCAGGCCGCCGTATTCGAACCTGACATCTACCTCATCACCTGTATCACTCCTCCAATGCTGTGGTGCAGGTGAACAGAAAGCGGTCATGCTGTTTTGCGCTCTCTCGGTCGGTTCGTCAGGGTTGTCCGCTCTCGCCACTATTTTATGCTCTGTGTTGGAGCCTCTTTTTTGCCGGTTGAAGAACAGGGCGTGCAATCCGGCTCTACGTGGAATTGCTGTCTCTGTGGGTGTTCCAGCCAGGGTTTCCGCGTCGTCCTGCAGAGACATTGAGGTGGTGTTGAAGGCGCTTGAACGGTTCGAAAAGGTCACGGGAACCAAGATTAACTGCGACAAGTATTCCGGCCTGAAAGGGGCACGTTGGTTGGACTGATAGGCCCGTCCGCATACTCGATGTGTGGTTCAGGCGTGGACTCCATCTGGAGAAAAATTAGCCAGAAGTACAGGCAAAGGTCTGCGTGTCGGTCGAGATTTGGCCCCCAAGCCAGTTGTACTTGAAGGGTAGGGCTAAGGCGTGTGTCTTTCGTCTCATTCTTTACTGGCTGGCTGTATTTACCCTCTCTAAGGAAAATAAGAAGGCGATCGAGCGTTTCCTCGCCTTCCTCTTGTGGGGCGGTCGCAAGCATTACGTCGACAGAGATGTCTGTGCCCAACGTCCGTGTCATGGGTGGGATTATGGGAATGCCACACTTGACGAATCATCGACATGCCTCGAGAGTGGCTTTTCCATGCTGCGTGTTGACAGAAAATTCGTTTTTGAAGGTGGCGGGGGTCACATCGATTTTGATGGTCGGGGTCGGAAGACCGAAATCTATCAGTAATTGCTATTTTTGAAGGATGGACGGCTTTAACATCTTTCTTTTTTCAGTTTGTTTTCGGGGTCATAATCACCCACAATCATTTCATAACATTGATAGGATATATATATATATATATATATATATATATATATATTTATTTGTATACACAATTGTATATATTGAAATTTTTACGTCATGGGGTTATTTTTTTATTTATTTATTTTTTTTTTGGTAGATGCCCTGTGTGTTTGTGAGGTATTTTGGTGTATGTAGGAGCGAATGGTGACATATAGATTCTTATGGTGAATAAGTAAATTGTAACGAATGAATGGGTCGTTAATCTGATTAGCTATGTATAGGATAGTTAGTGTCGACCAGACTTGACCTATCTCCCTCATTTTTTCGGCCTTGTGCCACAATTACTGTAATCAGCCAGTAATAAATCGTAGACAAGCAACGTTTGTACAAAGATTTATAGTTTTTTTGTGGATTTATATATTTATATATTTTAAACGATTTCTTAAAATATCACTTGAAGAAGACAGACATTCTGTTGGAATAATATTTAACATTGTCAAAAACTTTATTATTATTATTATTAGTAGTAGTAGTTGTAGTTAAAAATTAGGACTTGTATCTGGAATAATCATTATTATTATTAAAAACAACAAAAAAACCCCTCTTAATACAATATTAACTAAAAAAAATTACAATCCAAATATGTTTTTGTTTTAGATAATTCATGAAGTGTTGATAAGCCGTAAAAATTAAATCAATCAATTGTAATATTTTACAAACCAGTATAGAGACATAGTAGCATACAATACAACCTTTTCATGATGTATTTTTATTATAATGTGTTGGGTGGGTGGCGGTCATTTTACTTACTCTGCACTGCAGTTTCGCTACCAAAAGAACTGTATTTTAACCAAAGAAGGTACTACCCTTATTTCACGAGATAAATGGATGTACATTCGTTAATTTCGTGAAATAATGGTGTCGGTGTGTGTGTGTGTGCGTGTGTAAATATATATATATATATATATATATATATATATATATATATATATATACACAGTGTTTACATTATGCGGACTATTGTCCTCATCTTTGTCGCCATATTTGTCACAACGTTTCGGCCGTTGTGCGCTGGAGAGGCTGGCGATTGGATCCCTACAGAGGAACGAAAACATCATCATACTACTGGCTGACAAAGGTAATGCGACTGTAGTGATGGACAAATCAGAGTATACAAGAAAACTGGAAGACCTCATTAGCAATGGTAGCTACAGCAAAGTGAAAAAGGATCCTACTATGAAAACGGAACGCAAACTGTCACAGATCCTAATCAAGAACAAGGATCACTTCGTACCCAAGACGTATAGGCAGTTATCGCAGCGTTACACCAAGCTACCTCACATATACGGTCTCCCTAAGATTCACAAATACGGTATTCCGCTCAGGCCGATTGTTAGTTGCCAAGGCTCTGTGTGCCACCCTCTGAGTCGCTTCCTTGTAGATATAATTGACCCATTGATCGGAAAGTCTCCTTCATATGTCCGAAACTCCGCCCACTTCGTGGAAATAATCAAAGATGCTCCCATCCTATCCAACCAGATGGTGAGCTTGGACGTGGTGAGTTTGTTCACCAAGGTACCCGCGGAGGAGGCACTCTCAGTAGTCAGAGACAAATTGACCTCTGACTCTTCCCTAGAAGAACGGACCAGTATTCCAATAGATAATCTGATGGAGATGTTGACTTTCTGTACACAAACAACACACTTCGGAATGGGATCACACATATATCGACAGGATGAGGGCTTAGCAATGGGCTCGCCATTATCACCAGCAATGGCGAATATATACATGGAATACTTTGAAGAAATGGCATTAGAATCTATATCTCTAAAGCCAACTATATGGTTAAGGTACATAGATGACACCTTCATACTCTGGCCACACCAGGAAGATGTCCAGGTTCTACTGGACCATGTGAACTCAATAAGACCTTCGATACAGTTCACAATGGAGAAAGAGAGTAACAACACACTCCCTTTCCTGGATGTACTAATATCTCGAACAGAGCATGGGTTCAAGACAGCCGTATACCGTGAACCATCATTCACCGGACAGTACCTCAATTTCAACTCCCACCATCCATACAGCGTAAAGAAAGGGATCGTCCGTTGCTTACAACACCGAGCAAAAGTCATAAGTGGCGACCCAGAGATGTTAGATAAAGAATTGGTCAGTATAAGTAGTACCCTACAACGAAACAACTACTCTGGGTACATGGCAGGAGCCCCCCAAAACTGGGATAGGCGGATACAAGAGGAGGAGGAGGAGGACAACAACACCCAGAAAACAGTCTGCTTGCCTTATGTGAAGGGGTTATCAGAGAAAATACAAAGGATCTGCGGCCCATATAACATCAGGACAACCTTCAAGAGCTTGACAACACTACGCAGATATCTCTCTCGAGTGAGACCCCCCATACAGGAGAACATGACTAAAGACTGTGTGTACGCTATCCCGTGCAGCTGCGGAAAGGAATATAAAGGAGAGACAGGCCGCCCCCTCAAGGTAAGGCTTCAAGAACACCAGAAAGCTGTAACGCGAGGGGAAGTAGAAAATCAGGAGTGGCTGACCACATATGGAGAGAGAAGGGAGATCACCGTCCCCTGTGGGATCATGTTGAGATCATAGATAGGGAACACCATTTGAAAATTCGTAAACTTAAGGAGTCAGCACATATGCTAGGCCACAAAAATCTCCTGATCCGACCAAGCATAGAAATAAATACAATATGGAAACCAGTAATAAGGAGTGCCAGAGAAAAGCAATGATAACAAAGTTGCAATATGAGCTCTGGTAAAAACATGCAATGATAACAGCAAAATTGCAATATGAGCACTGGGAAAAATGGTTACTGAAAACATTAGGTTTATAATACCCAGAAATTCATACCCAGATGTCCTCAAGGACACAAGGCACAGTGGATAAAGGTGTTGGTTAGATCCAGTGACAGACCCAAAGAGTGTGAGTTCAATACCCGTTTAAGGCAGTGGAGAACTTTCAGAGGTAAAATTAGCAGAAGATAACTGATAACTGACATCCATCAAACATGGCACGTGGAACTAGAACAGTCTACCCCAGCAATCGAAATAAAGGGTTCAGTTCGAAATTCCAACCGGAGCGTACAACGGCTGAAACGTTGTGACATATATGGCGACAAAGATGAGTCCGCATAATGTAAATACTGTACATAATACCTCATCTCAGAAATATATATATATATATATATATATATATATATATATATATCAACCCTGTACTTATATATATATTAGGTTGGGGCAAAAATAATGACGTTTTTTGACGTTAAAAAATACGTCAAAAAACGACAATATTACGTCATTATTTTTGCACTAACCTAATATATATATATATATATATATATATATATATATATATATATATATATATAAGTACAGGGTATAAAATTCCAATGACCAAAAACATTATTCTTAAAAGAGGGCTCAATACTGAGTAGAGCTAATAATATTTATTCAAATTTATAACATGCATATGTTATAAATTTTGAATATATATATATATATATATATATATATATATATATATATATATATATATATATATATATATATATATATATATTACTTTTACTAAGCTTAGTAAGGAACAGAGCTACAAATATAGGACACTGAATTGAGGTTGGAACTCACTATCCTATATAGTAATAATCAAACTGACCAATTCACAAACTTCGAACCAAGGCGAATTTCGAAATCAAGTTCTATTTATCTAAGGGAGGTAACTTTCATGTCTTATTTCCGATGAAAGAAAGTATCCTCATTGCTGTTGTATCACATTTAAAATTAAAATAAATTTACATGATACAAATGAATTGTGCTGCAAGTGGGATTTTGTTTTATATTTGCTACTCCAAAATACAAGAAAGTGCAATAATTTTATTGAACAATCTACAAAGTTATCCAACGTTTTCCTGGTGCTACAATATCTGCCGACTGGCCACCTACCATAAATGACCATGCACTTTTTATTGCTGGAAAATGCGCAGTTTACTGTTTTTTTTTTTAAATGACATTATGGCGATCTTCATTACACACACACATACACCCTTACAAATTCAAATCTTTAACAGCATTCATTAGCTGGACAGAAAGCAACGCCGCTATCTGAAGCGACAATTTTAAAATCGCTATATTTTCGTATAGTAAATTTTGTGCACTTTTGGGAGAACCGACTCCCAGAAGTTTCCCCAAAACTTAGGCACTGATTGGTCAGTATCAACCAATCAGATTCTTTCTTTCCGCGCAGATTCCTAATTCGCTAGCTACCTAACCCATATAAACAGAACAAATGACGATCAACATCAGTGACACTTCGACTGCTACTGGAATCCACGTCAGTCGAAGACGTGCGCCCATCTTCTCACTCACTCTCAAATTACATATTCTATTACACTTACATAATTTTCCTCTTGCACGACAGAACTGTCTAAGACATTTATAACAGACTGATAACTCTTTTTTTCCTTTTTAGAGAACATTGATAAACTTTTATAGTCAAAGAGAGACTACTCTCGTCTGATTCATTGCCTGCTTCTTTTTTGTATATATTCTTTATTGTACGCTTTGTTGAATACAATATATATATATATATATATATATATATATATATATATATATATATATATATATATATTGATACCTTTTGCCTTATCCCATGTTCTTATTTGGCTTCCTAAACAAAAATGAAATAAATGTGGTGAGAGGCCGAGACACGCTATATCTCATTGATAACTCCGACGTTGGTTTGGAATTTCGCCACAACATCAAATCAGTTCACAAACATTAAAATCACTATTTGATGATTTATAAAAAAATCTTTGTATAAAAAATTGTTAACGAATTTTAATACACCATTCACTGCCTTTAACCCTAACCCTAATAAATTTCATACTTCCAACAGTTGGTAAATATCATACCATAGTAGAAAATGAATAGTAGATATCATTCTATAATAGAAAATGGACGGTACTTATCTTTCAAAATCTCACCCATGTCTCGAAATCACTTAACTGGGGAAAAACAGAAGTTATTATTTCTTTTATTTTTCATTCTTCGAGGTAGCCGTTTCATTACTACAAAACGGCCTTTTAAAAACAAATCTAAGACTGACATGAGTATAATGAAACTCTAAAGTGAACATGATGTGCAAAATGCCGTAGTAGGCTAGAAAATCTCAAAACAAATAAGCAAGTGATGAATTATTTTCCAATCTGCAACCCTTATATCACGTTGCTAGCATCTCTCTACGCTATTGCTATTGCTGTTTAGTCACACCAAAACAACCCTTTGCTGCTAGGACCCATCATGACACGTGGCAAATCACCTCCATTCCTTTGGTATCCCCTTAGTAAGGAGTGAGTTCGATTCAGAAAGCTTCTTCTTTGTGTACTCCCGAGTGGGTGCTTTCCTAATTTGAGAGAGTATTATTAAAACTTCAGATAAACAATCTTTCTATTTTTTTCTATACTGTGATCCTCATCGCAAGTGCCAACATTAGAAAGAAGCTCATAATCTGCCAAATAATGCATAGCTAATTTCCTTTGATTTACTGAATAAAGAAAAGAATAATTTTTTATCAATTTACCAATGACTACATAATTATATACACATGTGATGAGGGTCATAGCATAGAAAAAATTGAAAGAATGTTTATCTGGAGTTCTATAAATACTCTTTTAGCGTTCTACTTCAATTTAATAATATTTTATTTGTTATCCTAACTAATTTCATTGGTTAAAAAAAGATTCCAATACATTTCCTACGTAACAGTAATGCGATCGACAAAATCCCCCCCAAAAAAGTGGATCACAGAGCTTTGATATTTCTTTGACTCCTGATTGGTGAATTAATGCCAATATGGTGTTTTCGTCTACGTCCGCACGGTTAAAATTAATTTACAAATATAAAAATCTGTCAATGTGTTTCGACCCTATCACGTGACATACAACATTATAAATAGATAGCGGCATTGGAAAATAGATCTTAGTCCTTGGCGACGCGTTTCGCCATTCGATTTTGTCAAGGCAAGTGATGATAAATAAAATCAAAATGTTGTGTAGTTACATGAAATTCAAAAACTTTTAAAAAGACGCTCCTGTGTAAGCCTCTTTTTGGATATTAGTAACTTTTTCTTTTTTCTTTTTTTTTTTACTAAGATTTTGTTTTTGTTTTTTCATGTCGACAATATTAAATTTCTCAGATAAGACAAATTAGATAAAAAAGACAATTTGAATATATATATATATATATATATATATATATATATATATATATATATATATATATATATATAATTTACTTGTAGTTTGTTTAATTTTAATTATTGTTTGTTTGTTCCCTATTTTATAATTCAATTGTTGCTGATTGTAACTTTATAGAATATTGCAATTAAAATAAAAAAGCATGCAAGTTAAAACAATGCTGATTTATAATAAAAAATGTTTTAAAATTTGAAACAATTAAAATGATGAACGAATTTCAGACTTTAAAATTTAATGAAATGTATAAGGTTGGTGCAAAAATAATGACGTAATAATGTCGTTTTTGACGTATTTTTAACGTAAAAAAACGACATTATTACGTCATTATTTTTGCACCAACCTAAGACCATGATGTTTATTTTCTTTACTTTAATACAACATTCTACAACAACATTTTTTTTTATTATTAATTTTTAAAAAATGAATATTAAATATAAAATTATAAATTATATAGATTTATAAATTATGAAATATAAAATAAGTATAAAATTCAACCCTGTTTATTTCTTTTTAAAATGTAATTGTAAAAAGTTTTCCCGAACTATTTTTTTGGTTTAAAATCATTCATTATCTGCATTACACTATCATTACTGTCTGTCTCGTTAATTATCTACAAGAAATTATCATTAATATAATCAGAGTTAACTCCTCCTTTGTTTCCTAATTGTTCACTAGGAGACGCTCTCCCTACATTATAAATGCTGGGCGATTTCTTGCTTCGTTCTCTATTTTCAGCGAACACATCTACAATGTAAGATCTCGCAGAAGATAGCGTCCTCCCATTTGTGGGGGACGCCCTAAACATTATACACACATGCACGTACGTACCAACATTCATCAAAATACAAACTCTTTATGTTCACACACAAACGCAAATGTTAATGTCTATATCTATTGTAAATTTTGTTGTTTAATACATATACTTATTTGCATATATATATATATATATATATATATATATATATATATATATATATATATCGGTCTTGTTGGTTTTCTTTACACTTCTTTATGGTGGATTCAGTCTCTGAGTCCGCCATGTTTTTGTAGTGGACCTTCTTCTAGCAGTTTTAAACATACGTGTTCCTAATTTAACAACGCGTAAACCCACGGTCCGCTACGCTATTTATTCATTATATTATTACTTATTATTGCATATTTATTACTTCATTATATTATAATTATCTGCATTTTATTATCATTACTGCCCATCTCGCTAACCTGATGGACTATCTTTGTGATATGACGTCACAATCGAGCAGGCCTTCTTCTTTCGCTGGTTCCAGTTTGGCTCGTTTTTTTTTTTCTTCCTCTTTTTTTGACTGCTGCAATCTCTTACGCACGTTTATTTCTCGCACACTCGCATATACACATGTGTGTAGGACACCTCGGGTGGCGTAATGGTTAGCAAGCTTGTCTCGCTAGAGCAATTACGACTGAGTAGTGAGTTCGATCCTCACTGGGTGCCCCATACTTTCGGCCTTGTGCCACATCTGAGCTACGCTTGAAAAATCACTATACACACGTGTCTATTACGGACACAAATTTAGCATACACTAAATCAAATATTCTCTTATCGCTCGTTTAAATGTTTTTTTTCTATTTAACTAGTTTAAATATTTTCTTCCTTATCGTAATTTTATATCCATGTAATTCCTTTTTGTCAATACATGCAATTAGCTATCGTTTGTTTTTTTTAGTATTTTGTGTTACTTATTTTTTACTTGGACTCACATTGAATCCGCTATAATTGTTGCGGTATAAATATGAAAGGAAACATATTTCTACCCTAACATCTCGTAACACTGTCATAATATCCGCTTCTTACTTCGTCCTTCTCTTTCCCTTACAGCAATCTAACTTGGTAGCTGTTTACTTTGAATGGCATTCGGTCCTTACATTGGTTAAGCTCCAGTAAGTATCTGACTCCTAATATTTTTTCCTTTACGCGAGCCAGATCAGGCTGAAAATAGAGTACTGTTGCCATATATGGACAGGAGTTGCCCACTTCTCAATTTTCAGTCTTGACAGTGTCCAAAAGCGTCTATGCGGACTTGTGGATGATGAATTATTTTCCACCGCTTTCCCATAGACGAAACATCGCAAGCTTCTCGTTGCTCTATCGCTGTTTCTATGGAAAGTGTTCAGGCGAACTACAATCCTTAGTTACTATCACCAGTTCTAACCTTCATGGGTAAAATCCACCATGCCACACGCATTGTAGCGAACCCTCTTCGTTAACTTTGGCTTGGCTAGCTTCTTCTCACGAACCGCTACTTTGTGGAATCGACTCCCAAGATAATGCTTTCTCTCGATCAATTTTCTTAACCTGTTCAAGTCGAGGGTTAACCGTTATCCTTTTCACATATCCGCATAAACTGTGCCTCTTACCCTGTAATGTCTGGCTTTCGGGCCTTGTACAGGGTGAACATCACTGAAAAAAAAAAAAAAAAAAAAACAAAGCAAAAAATACAACAAAAAACTGAAGTGAAAAATAAAATAAAATAAAATAAAGATAAAAATAATGCGTTTTAAAAATTATAACGAAAAAACGATTCAAGGGAGATAATAAATTATCTTCGAGTAGGTTATTGCCCTTGGATTAGAAAAAGGCGCAAAGAAATAAAATTGAAATAAAAAATATGTCGCAATAATAAATATATAAGGAATCAACTACGTTACTTGTTTGTGGTTTAAAATTTTCACGACAAGCGCTTGAATTTAATATTTCAATTTTCCTCTTTGTATTACAAACAAAGTTATTGGATTTCGTTATTTTTCTTTTTATGTACGTGGCTCAAAAAATCAACTACAAGCAAATTGATAAATGATGTCGACGTATTTCATTTTTCACCAAAATGGCGGTACGATATTATCTTACGTTTTTTTAATTTTTAAAAATAACCTGTTCAAATCCTACTCCTTGGAATGGGTTAAGTGGGTTGGTTAATAAAAATATGGCTGATAAAACGTTCCAAACAGTCATTCCTCCTTATAGAGGACATATTGACAGTTATTTACTAGTTACAAGAAAAGAGCCCTTTAAAGTAGGAATTTAAGTGCGACACAAATAAAATGCTGAACTTGACACGATACTCAAAAAGTCCTTAAATGTTTGCTTAAAAATCTGATAACATATGCAAAACTGATCTCAAATTAAATTTGTCAATAATAAATAGAAAAGTTTTATATACTTATATTATAACCGAATATATATATATATATATATATATATATATATATATATATATATATATATATATATATATACCTCCACTAATTTGCGATAAGTTTTAAATTGATTTTTTAAAAATGAAAAAGCTTTGAAGGTTTCATTTTATGTGTAATTGAAATCTAAAGGATTAAATTGACTATTTCCAGTAAGCAAATTACTCTGTGATGTACTTCAAATAGAAATTGTATTTATTGGAAACTATTTTTTCAGTAACATCGATAAAATCGGTCATTTTGAGACATTTGTAAACAAAAGTTAATTCTCAGATTTAAAAATCTTGCAAAAATAAAATATATATTTCTGTACCGTTATTTGAGGAAAATTAGCAAATTTAAAGTTAAATTAATCTCATTTGAAACAAATATTAATTACTTATAGCATAAAATATTGTATACAAGCATTTCTTAACCACTGGGTCCTGTTTTCTGACGTGTTGATCGATTTATTGACAGCCTAACGTGTTGGCAGTTAAGTATGGTGGAGCAGAATTGCTACCAGCCGATAAAGTGTATGAGGGTTTTTTTCGTAAGTATGACCCTTAAAACACTTCACCTTTTAATGATAATGTCAAGTAGGAATGTCTGTACTTCCAAATTCTGTAATTTCATACACATACAAAAATAATAGAAGTTGTTTTTAAAAATATTCAGGGATATCAGATTGTAATAAGTTTTACAATATAAGATTAGTAAATATAATTTTACTGAACAATATTTCTTAAGAGTTACACCATTGAAACTGAATTTTAAAAGATTAAAAAACTTTATAAATTATTCAACTTAAAATTGTAAAAAATCGAAACAAGTCTTGTAAAAATTCATTTTTCATCGAAAAAATGTTTTTTATTCGGAAAAATATTGTCACTACACGTTTTTGATCTCACGTTCTCCACTGACCTGAGGTGGAACAACTACTTTGAATCAATAGCTGCATTTGCCATAAAGGAAGTTGGTTCTCTGTGTCGCGCCAGAAGGTTTTTCTCATCTGGACACGTCCTTCACATCTACAAATCTACCAATTCTTCCCTGCACGAAATACTGTTGCCATATATGATCTGGTACCTCTGTTGTTCATCTCGAGGTTCTCGACAAAATCCAAAAACGGATATGCCATGTGATCGGTCCTGATTTGGGGTCTCGACTCCGCTCACTTTTTCACCGACTTAATGTGGCTTCCCGCTGTCTTTTCTAGAAATATTTTCATGGCATCTACTCTGACAAATTATTTTCACTGGTGACCCGACTGCAAGAAATTTAAGCGTGCTACTAGGTTGGCATCTCGGTCCCACCGTTTTATTGTTGAAACAGTTAAATGTAACCACCTATTCTACTCCAAAACGTTCTTCTCTCGCACTTCCTGACACTGGAACTCCCTTCCTCTTACATAATTCCACGATATCTATAATCTTCTCTGTAACCACTTGAGTACTTGTGGCCCTTCCGCCTTGTTTGGAGTGAATTGCATATATATGTATATGTATAATAATATATATATGTATATGTATGTATGTATATATATATAATATATATATATATATATATATATATATATATATATATATATATATGATAAAATATAGTAATATTGTTTTAAGGTATGTTATATTTATGGGCTAAAGTGCTCAATATCAGTGATTGAACGTATGTAAATATATATATACATATATA
This sequence comes from Acanthosepion lycidas, assembly GCA_963932145.1. Classification (NCBI taxonomy): domain Eukaryota; kingdom Metazoa; phylum Mollusca; class Cephalopoda; order Sepiida; family Sepiidae; genus Acanthosepion; species Acanthosepion lycidas. Next base: position 131,061,561 of record OZ010580.1, on the reverse strand, counting down.
TATATAATATTAGTGGTAAATATACACATATACACATACGCCTATATGTATGTATGTACGTGTATATGTTATTGTGTATGTGTGTATACACATGTGTTTTTGAACATAAAAATATAGGTCCTTGCTAGATTAGATAATCGTTATATTTAATTTTTATATGTTTATATTTGATTTGTAACCTGTAGTCGATACTAATTTTGTCAAATTTTCTTAATTACACAGCGGCCCTTTCAGTAAATACCCTTCAGTTTTAGTTTCCCCCGCCCCATCTCTCTCCCCTACCCCCTTTTCTTTTCTTTTCCTCTGCCTCCCTCTTCTTCTGATCTTTAAGATTAGGATCGTCTATTGTGTGTGCATGTCACCACAAAATGTATCCCTTCCGGTTACGTCTTTAATGTATTAAACATCCGACAACATTCATATTTCTCTCACTTAAACCGTCTTCAACTCACCTCTCTAAAACTTCTCTCTGTTAAGTTTTAATCCCTCACCTTCTCTCGTCTGTTACCCCTCTCTTTAGCTCTAACATTCGTCCCACACTCTCATACTTACACTCTCTCTAAATTCTATTTTTAATTTCCGGAGTTGTTTTTCTGTTTTCTTTTTGAATTTGTAGGTCTGATGAATTGGATCGTATTTACGATCGCAATGGAATAAATTATGACCATGGAATATTAGTGTTTAAGCCTTTTTTATTATATATATATATATATATATATATATATATATGTATGTATGTATATATATATATATATAATATATATATATATATATATATATATATATATATATATATATACATATATATAATTGTGTATATATATATGTATATATATATATAATTATATATATATATATACATAATTATATATATATATATATATATATATATATATATGTGTGTGTGTGTGTGTGTGTGTGTGTGTGTGAAAATATATAGAAAATAGGAAAGAACTCGTTAGGTAAATAATCTAAAGTTCTTTAGTATTTTTGTTATTATTTTTAAAAAATAGAGCTCGATACAAAAGTAGAGCATAAATATAATTATTTATTTAAAAATATGATTCCAACATGCTACATAAGAGTTCTCATGTTTCAAAACAAGAGCCGAAAACTTAAATATAATTATTTGAATTAAATTGAATTAACGTAAGCTCTGTTCCATCTTCAAGCGAAATTTTTTGGGGAATAACTTATTTCTGAAATTTACGTGTTTTAATAGCATATTCATTATTGAAATCAAAATTTCCATGGTAACGGCTAGAGCGATTGTTTAAATAGAAAGGGGTGTAGGATGTTAATAATTTGTATCAGTATAGAGTTACATTTATAGATGTCAAGTCAGGGTAAGGTTGGGGTGTCTAAATTTAAAATGGAAGATGATTTCGCCTCGTCTGGTTTACGTGTCTATGGAGATTTATTTATTAATTATTTTTCTGAAATGGTTTTGTGTATATAAAAAAAAACTGCCGTGACATTTTTTTTTGACGATTTCATAAAGGGTTATCTTTTTTTGTAGGGTATTTAAACTATTTATTAGGACTATGGATTTTAAAAATTATTTTATTGTTTGTTTGTTTTTATGCTAATTATTCAATGCAAAAATTTGATGATGTCGGAAAACCGTTTACTCATATCTATTGTTTAATAGATTTTTATTATTTAGAAACTTAATAATGTGTAGTTTTTCATGTAAGCATAAAGGGCATGGGTCATCCCAAGTTTTACAAGTTCTAGTTTTGTTTATAATGTTCCATTTTACTTTTGGTGTTTTATTCATTTCCTTCAAATGCCAAAAATATTTAGATAGAGATGTCTGATTTCTTTTATTTATATTGTTGAAAGATCATTTATGCTGCCTCCATCTGGCTTTAAATTCATTCTAATAAAATAATTATATATATATATATATATATATATATATATATATATATATATATATATATATATATGAATTGGTATCAAATATAGATCAAATATGAATTAGAATCCACCAGAATGAAACGACAATGAATAAACTAGAGACGCTTATAAAATTAACGTGTCCGAACTGAATGACAATTTCCGAACCCAACATCCTCGCGACTTAATTTTTTCAGCCAACTTGACGGCTTAAAAAAAAAAAAAAAAAAAAAAAGACGGAGGTATCCGCCCTATCGCTGTTGCTAATATTTTTCGTCGTCTCGCCGCAAAAAATGCTTGTAGAGTTGTTGTGAAGGAGATAGGGCATGAATTGCGACCTGTCCAGCTCGGGGTAGGCATACAGGGAGGATGTGAAGCCGTGGTTCATGCCACAAGATCATTGTTTGAGAATACATCACCTGCGTCCCCACGTATCTTATTAAAGTTGGATATGAAAAACGCTTTCAATCCCCTCAGAAGGGATCATGCCCTGGAAGTTTGCCATCGACGGACTCCTTCCATATTTAAACTGGCTCATCTTTCGTATAGTCATCCAAGTATGTTGATCGCCTCCGACAATATTATCTCTTCTGCTACTGGAACCCAACAAGGTGATCCACTTGGTCCGCTACTATTTGCGATGGCTGTTGACGAGGTAGCTCGTTCCATCGCTTCTCCTTTCAAAATATGGTATCTTGACGATGCAACGTTGGGAGGATTCATCGAGGTCGTAGCTGCTGATCTCCGACGAATTATTCCTGTTTTATCTCTGCTTGGACTTGAGATTAACTCGATAATTAATAAATAAACTTGAATTATATTGCAGATGATTTCGAGAGTGCTATCCGGGATATTAGACTCATCCTTGAGGATATTAAAATGAAACCTAAGGAGGAATTACATATTCTTGGTTCTCCAGTCTTTCCAATGGTCAATCGAGAGTGTTTGGATACTAAGCATGTCATTCTAACAAGATTGACTGAGAAATTGCAACTAATTGATGCACACCCAGCCCTCTTCCTCTTGAAGAGCAGTTTTTCGCTACTGAGTTTCTTCTACACTCTCCGAATTGCCCCTTGCTACCTCGAATAGGATTTCTTAAATGAGATAGATATCACAGTTGAGAGATGTGCGGAGCTAATTTGCAACGTCAATTTCGACGACACGGCTGGAGGTAGGCAAAGCTCCCTTTGAGATTCGGAGGCCTGGGCCTTCGATCAGCGGTAGAATTGGCCCTTCCAGCATATCTTTCTTCACTTTCGTCCAGTCACGAATTAATTGATGACATACTCGGTGGATCGTCTCAGTGTTTCTCGGTTAGTTCTTTCGAACAAGCTTGCAGGGTCTGGAGTCAAGAATTACTTTCTCTCCCACTAGACACATCAAAAAAAAAAAAAAAAAAAAAAAAAAAATAGCTGGGATAAAATAAAATGCGAGGCCAATTTTAATAATTTGAGGCTCTCCCTGGATCAGCATCGCCACGCCTGTCTACTATCTGCTTCACGACCGAGCAGTGGCGCCTGACTCAACGCAGTGCCCTCTTAATCTACCGGTACCCTTCTAGATGATGAGTGCACTCGAGTCGGGATCCGTCTTGGACTCAAAATATGTGAGCGTCACAGATGCAGATGTGGAGCCTCCATCGATGAGTTTGGTTTGCATCCTCTCTCCTGTCGTCGTAGTGCCGGCCGCTTTCCACGGCATGCTGCCATTAACGACATCATCAAAAGAGGTTTGGATGCAGCTGGTTCCCTTCCCAAATCGAACTCGTAGGCCTCGACCGCATTGATGGAAAGCGGCCGGATGGCATTACCCTTTTCCCTTTTAAAATGGGGAAGTCGTTGATTTAGGATGCGACCTGTGCGGATACATTTTGGGTCGATAATTTGATCAGGGCCGCGGTTGAGCCGGGATCTGTCGCCCGGGACGCAGAGATGAAAAAATAGTTAAATATTCTTCTCTTGCTGATCGATTTTTTTTTACTCCTGTGGCAGTTGAGTCTTCTGGGGTTATTGGCTCTCGTTCGATGGCGTTCCTTCGGAGGATTGGCGCGATTGCGTCTCGATTAAGGGACGAGCCTGGCGATGGTTCGTGGTAATGCTTTCTCCAGCATTGCGGCTGGCAGAGGTTAGAAAAAATTGTTTATTGTTACGTTGTTCTGGAATTGTCATCTGTGGTCAACTGCAATTGTTTTGTTTCAATAAATTTTAATTTGTTATTTAAAAAAAAAAAAAATTCTCGAAGTTAATATTCAGTAGAACGAAGTTACCTCCCTTGACTCACCACAGCAACAAGTAAACACAAACATTTTATTTTAAATTCTTCTTCCAATAAAAGAAATTCTTTCGCCTCCAGCTCAATTCGACAACTGCCTAAATAGCTATTTTTATGATTTACAAAAAGAAAAGGTCATAAAATACCTATTAATAAACAAGAAAGAATCGTAGATACACAAGGACGTGTAAGTGATTTATTTTCAAGAAATATTTAATTGATTTTTTTAACAACAACAAAAAACTAAACCCTTATTAATTTCAATCGACATTTTTTTTTATTTCTCCGTAAAGTAAAAATTAAATGAAAATAGATAGATAAATAAATTACCTAAAGATCTTTTGAAAGGTTTTATTTACCTGTTTTAAACTTCGTTAATTTACGTA
>OZ010580.1:131029499-131051999 GCA_963932145.1 Acanthosepion lycidas | reverse complement strand
GTTCTATCTGGATTCAATCCTCTTGGAACCCTTTATATGTATATGTATGTGTATGTATGCATGCATATATATTTACATATTTCATATATATATATATATATATATATATATATATATATATATATATATATATACACTCTGTCTTGGACATTGAGTTCTACCTGGATTCAATCCTCTTGGAAACTTTTATATGTATATGTATGTGTATGTATGCATGCATATATATTTACATATTATATATATATATATATATATATATATATATATATACTCTGTCTTGGACATTGAGTTCTACCTGGATTCAATCCTCTTGGAAACTTTTATATGTATATGTATGTGTATGTATGCATGCATATATATTTACATATTTTATATATATATATATATATATATATATATATATATATATATATATATATATTAAGCACTAATATTATCTATCTATATATATATGTGTGTATATATACATATATATATATGTGTGTGTGTGTGTGTGTTTGTGTGCGTGTATGTTTGTGTGAGTGTATGTGTGTAAACATATATCTGGAATATGTCTGAAATATGGCGATTTTGAGAGAATTAGAAAACATGCCAGGATTCATTAATGGTGGCCACAATCTTCACAACATAAGCTATACAGATGACACAATGTTGATAGCAGACAGAGAAAAGAAACTACGAGAAGGAAAGTGAATAGACAAGAAGACAGAATGCATGGTTGTTAGCAAAAGGGGCAACCCAATATACAATTTACAAATCGGGGATACCAAAATCAAACAGGTACAAAAATTTAGATATCTGGGAAGTATCTTGACGATCTAAAGTGTGACACAGATTGATGAGCGTATTTGGATAGCGAATAATGCCTTCTAAAAGCTTAGCAATGTATTAAGAAACAGGAAAATGTCATTAGAAACATAGAGAAAAATACTGAACTTTTATGTGATATCTGTCTTATGTGGCACTGAATGCTGGACAATCTCCTCAAAGATGTAGAAGAGACATTAGGCAACAGAAATGTGGTTCTACAGAAGGATGCTGAGGATACCATGGACTAAACATGTGAGCAACGATGACGTTTTAGAGAAAATGTAAAGAAAAAGGACACTTATACTTAACATCAGAAAGAGAGTTGAAATTTCTCGGACACATAATGAAGGCATTTGATAGTCACATGACATATTGAAGGCAAGAGGGACAGAGGAGAACAATACAGAAGCTAACTAGCGATCTTGAGTAAATGGATGTTGGAACAGAGTTTAGGAGGTATAGCAAAAAGACAAAACTTATTAAGAGAGACAAAGTACAGGAAATTGTGGAGAGCCATGATCACCTATGTCCTGAAGGGACATGGCACATAGAAGAAGTGTGTTTGTGTGTGTGTTTGTGTGTTTATAGTGGTGCATCAAGAAATCTGTAACCTGAGATACGTATTTTAATGTTCTGTCTATATGATTAAGTGCATTGACAAAGTTGAATATATTGAATAGATATAACATTATAGGTAATGTTTAACGTTTTTCTCTGCAAAAATGTCTATCTATAAGATGGTTATTCTCTTGACGCTGTTATTTTTGTATACACATTTGACTCCCTCGGCAATATCTACTTTATAAAGTGATGATTAGAATTTTAGTAAAAGTCATGAAAGTGGATTTAGACATTTTCTTTATTCTTGTGAATTAACAACAACGACTATAAACACTATTTATATATTAGATTAGTTATTTACAAGAATAATTTTATATTTACAATACTTTAAGAATATGTGAACCCATTATAATGAAATATTTATTTACCATTTTATAAAGAAACTAGCAGCATAGCCCGGCATTGCTCGGGCTTGATTCAAAAATCGTACGACATACAGTAATCGCTATCACTTGACTTAAAATATTTTTGCCCTTCCTTGCCTTTAAAGGAGTGCCCTTTGCCGTGCTGATGTTGCTACATGCCTTTTTCTTGCCTATCTCACACTGCGAATTTTTTCTAAGCTCTCTACTAAACATTAAATCTGTTACAAAAAAAAAGAACTAAACAAAATGAACACAAAACGATCACCTTTAAAAAAAAGGACTCGTAACTGGAAAAACCGTATGAAAAAAGAATGTTAACAACAAATACTTTTTCACACCCAACCCAATTCTGCGGAATCAGAATCAACGTTGAGTTTAAGCAAGCGAATGAGTCAATTGGAGTAAAGTGTCATGCAGATTTAAATTTTTCCCACTTGTGACGAATGCAGCTATCGATTTTTTTTTGCATGCTAGCATGCTAGTCAACATTCGTGTCAGTCAGCTGTTGGCTCTCACGCTGGCCAATAGAATCTTCCTGCCTTTTCGTGGCAGCCAGCTATAGGCTCTCACTCTGGCCAGTAGAAAATGGCAGCAAACTACATGAAAACGGCCTTAGAAGGATGGAAAAATCGATTATTTTCACTATCGATGGGAGTTTGGAAATGCAAAGTCGGTATTGGCCTTCCCGCTAACTTGGAGCATGTGCATGTAAATTTTGGTGCAAATCCGTCGAAAATTGCTGCCGTGCATTCGTTACACACACACACACACACACACACACACACACACACACACACACACACACACATCCCACCTTTTATAGATAGAGATAAAAAGGAAAAGAAATATTTTTTTTTAATTTATAAAAACGCCTGAACAAGAGAATTTAAATAAATACGTAATGATGAGTAACTTAATTATAAATTTTGAAAAAAATGCTTTTTTCACCTGCATATTTTTTTCGCTACATAAATGCACTAAAATAGGTTGATTGCATCATATTCTCTTACATATTTTACTAATTTTGTATTTTTTTAAAATAAATTTTCGAATAAAATGATTTCTTTTTTTTTAAATTTCTTTATAAGATGGAAATGATAAATAAAAAATATCTGTAAACGGTAAATAATAAATACCACATTGTACTTAGTTCACATATTTTTATAATCTTGTAAAACTCAGGCTGAGAGAATAAAAAAAAAGTGTACGCGGTAATAGGAGTATGAAGGGAATAACTATTCTTTTGGCAAACATTGCCACATTATATATATATTTATATATATATATATATATATATATATATATTAGTGTTAAAATATACACATACGTATGCAGTCATATATCTAAAATATCTAAATATATATATAAATATGTTGTTGTGTATGTGTATATACGTATATGTTTTTGAACATAGAAATATATGTCCTTGCTAGACTAGATAATCGTTATTTTTTTATGTTTATATTTGAGTTGTAACCTGTAGTCGATATTAATTTTGTCCAATTTTCTTGATTACACAGTGGACCTTTTATAAATGCCCCTCGGTTTTAGTCCCCCATCCCATCTCTCTCTCCCCACCCTTTTTTCTTTTCGTTTGCTCTCCCTCTCTTATCGCCTGATCTTTAAGATTATGTCGTCTATTGTGTGTGTATCTTTAATGTATTAGACATCCGACAACATTCATATTTCTCTCACTTAAACCGTCTTTGACTCCCGTCTTTAAAACTTCTCTCTGTTAAGTTCTAATCTCCCACCTTCACCTTTAGACCTTTCTGTTCTTCTCCTGTTCTTCTCTCGTCTGTTACCCCTCCCTATAGCTTTCATTTACTCTAACATTCGTCCCCCACTCTCATACATACACTCTCATTAAATTTTATTTTTTATTTCCGGAGTTGTTTTTTCCGATTTCGTTTTGAATTTTTAGGTCTGATGAATTGATCATATTTACGATTCCTGTGGAATAAATTATGACCATAGAATATTAGTGTTTAAGCCTTTTTATTATATATATATATATATTTGAACTCGGCTCTCCGATTCCTCAATCCAAGCTGCTATCCATTAACCCACCGTGCTTCCAGTCGAATCCATTACATTCACTTACGTGCTAATACCCTTGGGAAGGTGTGAATCCTCGTCTTCTCTCTCCAGCTATGGGTAAAATAGCAGGACAGACTGGGTTTTATAGCCTTGGATGGCAACTGGTCTCGGAGAAGGACAACTCTGAATTCAAAACCTGCGGAGGGTCGTTTGGGGACCTTGTGGCACGTAGTGCACCAGGTCTCTGTATTCGGCCCTTCAAAAAGTGTGGATGGTCCTGCACGAAAAATTCACCACTATAATCAAATTTCATGTGCTGTTGTCGGGCTGTCGGTTTCCTAGGAACTGATCTGCTTGACCCTCATACGTCGAATTCGGCGGGAGAGTCGAGTATACATACATATATATATATATATATATATATATATATATATATATATATATATATATATATATATATATATATAAGACATTTTAGTAAGATATCAATCAATTCTAATAATTAAGCAAGATGTTACAAAAAAGGAGGCAAATCATGGATCCATGCTAAAAAACTTTTTCTTTCAGAAACTAGGAAAGCGAATGTAGTTTATTGTTGTGCTTATTATATTTTAGTTGTTCCCATTTAAAATCCTATTTTTTTTATATACGATTTATTTGCATCCTTTGAATATTTTTGGGAGTAGCATATGTTGGAACACCTTTTTAATACTCAAAATCTTGTTTACACCTAGTAGTAGTAGATGTAATAGTCTTGAGTTGTCTGAATTTCTTAGATTAAGCATTGTCATTATTATTAATTTTTGACTCGTTTTTCATCTTATTTTCTTGCTTCTTTACACCGAGTAGTAGCTAGATATGATATTCTGAATATCTTAGATAAAGCATTGTTATTACTTTATATGGTGGAATACAACAGTTCATCAAACCATTTACAGCATATATTTCTCATTTCTACTAAAATCAGTATAAATTAATATTGAACCCGAAAAGTTGGAACAAAAAGCATGTTTCAGATGAAGAAATATAGGTAAAAATTAATTAAAATTTGTAATGAATGACTTTAACCCCATTTTGAAATTGCCTAAAAATTCTTTTATTGATGTCACTTAAAAATAAATTGCTGAGTCTTTTGTTGATTTTTGTAAAATCGTGTATTAAATGATGTTATTTGATCTAATAAATTGACGAACATTCATAAAATAAACTTAAACATTTCAGATAAAATTTATCAGAGTTGGAGGATTTAGGACCACATCAAATTCAAATTGTTACATATTTCTTCTCGGTGCCATGCAGTCAGCAAATGTAGATGCATTTAATATTGGTAAGTACTGATTGAATTCTTTAAAACTCTGGATGTGCAGAAAGTCTAATGATTAGCGATTCGGAATATAAAAAAGGAATGCAGAGTTAAATTTCAGTCATTTCTGTTATATTCACTTATGCACAAAAACTCTTGGGGAAAGTATGAATCCAGCTTATCCCCCACCTATGGGTGAAATAGTATGACTTTGTTTTTTTTTTCCAAAAAATTATTAATTTGCAAAAAAATGTTCCAAAATATGTTTCTGTTTTAAATAACCTACAAAGGATTGATAAATCATGAAAAAACAATCTTTGAAAATCTAAGCATTTTGAAAAGATTTCTTTTGCTACAAATGGTAAAGTATTATTCACCATCATGTCAAGATCTCCCACTGCAATGAAACATACGCTATTGAAATTTTTTTATATTAAAATTTAACCTAGTACAAGCCTCGCGAGCCACCCAAGGTAGAGGGTTATGGTCAACGAAATGGTAATGCTGAATGGGGCATGTGATATTAACGGGGAGATGGTGGTAAGAAATGAAACTTATAAGGGCAAATAGGAAAGATAACGATTGACCTTTGACTTGAGGTTTATTGTCCAGGGTATGATGATAAATTATGTCCGGCAGCAAGACCTCTGATTGGTAGGTTGGAGGTTTTGAGGTGGTTTGAATCACCTCTTAATTGCTTTTGCTTCTAGGTCTACCATGACCCGGGTGGTAGTGTTGGAATTTTTGGGTAGTAATAGTGAGCTAGCCAAAATGAGCTGACTCATTTTATAGTTCACCAATAGAAGGATTAACCAATCAGAAGGCTCAAAATATTCAATGCGACATGTATAAAGGCGGCCATGTTTTTTATCCCGAATATTCACTGGTAGCCAGCCTTTGATATCGAAGACTGAAGAATTACGGAACAGCTGCTGGTGGTATTGGCGATATAGTCAGATTCAGTAGAGTGTCTGACTCGTGAGTATTAATCTTTAACGTTGTTTTATTGAACAGATTACGTACTGCGCTGTATTCTATATTCATAGACTATGGTGAACATGGCCAAAAGGGAGATATGAGCAAATACTGAACCCCACGACAACAATTATGTACACAATATTTAGATTTCGGTATTAAATAACCCATAACCGCTAAACAAAATCAACCAACCAAAAATCTATATTTATAGTAAAATTAGCAACAACACATATTTAAAACAAAAAGACCAAAAATACATTTTATCTGCAGTTGAAAGCATACAATTGCGTTCAAAATATATTTATATGAAGCCATAAAGTTGTATTCAAAATATTTCCATTTCGACATTAAGTAACCCATATAGGTTGATATATGGCTAAACAAAATCAGCCAAACCAACTCGAGGTCAAGATTATATTGTTGAGTAAAGCACTCACAAGGAGCCTGTTCCAGGGAGTAGCAGTTCTTGGGAAAAAGCCAGAGGATGTGAAAGAGGTGTAGTGGATAAATAAATATGAGTGTTTTTATTAGAGGAAAATAGAATAAATAAAAGAAAATTATGGTAAAAATATAAAGCTCATATCTCCAAAGAAAATAGGGAATATTTATAATTAAAAATATAATTTTATATTACCAGATGTGGCAGAAACATTTACCTATTATTCATTTTATCATAAAATAAAACAGCTTTAGATTTCGGTCAATGAAAGTTTACAGGTTGTTATATTTATTGACAATATTTTACATATATTTACAAATCAAAATGGCCACCCTATTGCTTTCACCATAGACCTTTAATCTATTCTTAATTAAAGTACCTGACTTCTTCACTACCTCTTTACACAACGTCATAAGAGCTCCGTCAGATCTGACACAGTTGAATAAGTGATATGTGAAACATAGCTCTCTAATACAGGCCATATCGCAATGTCCATAGGATTAATTCAAAGGCTTGATGGAAACCAAACTGGCTTGTCAAAAAATCTACAGAAATAGCTCTTACACTAGTTTTGCATCAAATCGGCAGTGTGTGCAGGAGCTCAATCTTGAGTGAAATTTCCAAATGTGGTTGAGAACCAGGGCAATGCCTCTTTCTCTCCAACTGATGTTGGAGACTGGAGGAGAAAAGACTCTAGTAAAAAGCAACATAGACTAAGAAATTTCTCTACCAGGTGTGGCATATATATTTACTTGTTTTTGATTTTATAATAAAATAAAAAGTTTTAGGTTTTGGTTAATGGAATTTCACAGATTGATTATTATATTTACATATATTTACAATTCAAAATGGCTACCCATTGCTTTCACCATAATCCTTAATCTCTTCTCATCTGAAGTGTAGGATTTCTTCATCTCTTTGTTCCAATTGTGCCACAATGTCATAATAGCTTCTTTCAGGTGTGAGGCACTTGAGCATGAGATATGTGAAACATCGTCTTCTAATATGGGTTATATTACTAAGTCAGATTAATGTCAGGGCTTGGTGGGGGCCAAACTGACTGGTTGAAAAAAACCCACAGAAATGTCTTTTACACCAGTTCTGCATCAAATTGGTTGTTTGTGTGGGAGTTCTGTCTTTAGTGAAGACCTAGCAACTTCCAAATGTTGCTGGCATCACACCCACTTTCTAGCAGTTGCTAGTAAACTCTGCTATTCACTTTCACTACTACTTCAATGAACACCAAAAGTTTACTTTGAACTGTTAGAAGCAACAGCAGCTCCAAACTATGTTACCAGTTAGTTTCTGTCACTTGAAATGGGTTCTAACACATTCAGGAATGTTTCCTGGTGAAGTCGCATCATTTTGTTAGTTGACTAAAAACAGTGAAACATTTCGGTAGTTGACCTCTACAGTGAAAAACTTGTCATTCAATCAAAGAAATACTTTGTGTTTGCAGCACGCTGCATCTCTTCCAACATCTTCCCTCTCCCAAGCTGTTTTGGCTTAGAGACATTTCAGAGCAGCTGTTGTTGAATGTTGTATGATTTTTAGCTCTAAATCATCTTTCACAATCCTCCTTAGCAAACTGTCTGAAATATCCAGCTCTTTTGTCATCTTCCTCACTGTCATTTTGAATTGTCAATATACGTAATATTAACAATTCAAAATGGCCACTATTTGCTTGCACCATAGGCCTTATTTTTTTATCATTAGAAGTGCATGTCTTTTCGCAAATTATACCACGACGTCATAAGAGCTTCTTTCAGGTTTTACACACTCGAGCATGAGATATGTAAACATTGCTCTCCAATATGGGCCATATCTCAAAATCCAAATTGACTTGGAGGTCAAATTGATTTCTCAAATAATCAGCGGAAATGTCTTTTGCACCTGAAAGTATACAAATATGTATAAAATATTTAAATTTCGGCTTTAAATAATCCATAGAAGTTGATATGTCGCTAGACAAAATCAACCAACCAAAAATCCATATTTATAGTAAAATTACCAACAATACATATTTAAAGCAAAATGACTAATAATACATTTTATCAGTAGTTGAAGCCATAAAATTGTGTTCAAAATATTTAGATTTCGGCATTAAATAAGCCATAGAGGTTGTTATGCCGTTAAACAAAATCAACCAAAAATGAATACATTTAAACATTTCGGCATTTTTAAAATCGAAAGGGTGGTTTATATTTTTTTATATTGGCGAATAAATAATTTAATAGTTTGGAGGTTATGATGTTAATTTCTCTCAAGCTTTCAATTCTGCCTGGAATCATCTTCACAGGAAGAAACCAGTAACAAAATTGTGAAGCATATTTTTGCCACTAGTTCCTTCCCCTGAAAATGATTCCAGATGGAAATGAAAACATGAGAGAAATGAATAAAGCTCTAGAGAGCATCATTATCTACAAAGAATTAAACTGATTTTTACAGTGCTTTTGTGTTCATGTGTAGGGTGCAAAATGCAATTACCTCCCTTTGGATAAGAGACATTTACTAGAGTCACGCGAAGGCCGATGAATGACATCAGTTCATAAAGTGATAAACGCTAGTTGCTATTTAGCATGCATAGAGGAAGGATGTGCCTACGTAGACAGCTGGAAACAAGACATAACTGCCGACGGATGCACTTCGATGTGGTGTAATGGTTAGTAAGCTTGTCTCACTAGAACAATTATGACAGAGTAGCGAGTTCAATCCTCATTGGGTGCCGCATACTTTCGGCCTTGTACCGCATCTAAGGTATGCTTAGAAAATCACCGTAACTAACCATGACAGTTAAGAGAACAAAGAAAGGTGCATGGTCTCCCCATGTACATAAAGGACACCACTGGCCTGGCCGTTTTCCCCTTGGGAAATATTACAAGTAAGACACTCTAGTTTTTTGTCTCGTTCACACTACTTGTTGTGTTCGTATGTTTTAATTTCTCAGCAGATTCTTTCAAGTTTTGTTTATAAATTGGTTTTATTACTTTGATATTTATTTTGTTTTGTTTCCATAGATCCCTTCCATATTACAGCAGATAATCTGGTAAGTGATATGAACCTTTTACCTATTGTTAACCCTTCTCTCAATGGGTCATTTAAAATTCCCAAATGAGTGACCGTTTTTTTCATTGACTGGGTCGCCCGCTCATTCATAATATTTCCGATTCAAGGAGTAATTCAGCCAGTGACGTGCAATGGCTTGGTGATGTCTGGTGATGCCCGGGGTCAACTCCTTGATTGTATACCCTTAAGACTCAAGTAAGGGGTTTCTAGGGCCTAGAACTGAGAAATGTGAGAAAGGAAGACATTTGAAATATGTATATACAGGTGAAACATGGGAATAAACACTTTATTCAATTAAATATAAACTAAATTTTTATCTCAAGTCTTTGATTGAACGCCCTTCCGATATGGATACTCGAGGCCGTTGCAACCTCTGCCCCACACCTGAACGCTACTGAGTTTGGCTACTTTGATTCATTGGTAAGAGCCTCATTAAATAGCCCTCTACCTTGAGTGGCCCTTGGGCCTTGTATTGAGTGAAAGACAGTAAAAAAAAAAAAAAAAGAAAAAAGTAGATTCTGATTAGGTTGAGATGTTGAAGCCTATCCTGGATGTGTATTCATGTAATAAATTCATTTTTCATTGCCATGGAATTAATTTTGTTTTAACTTTGTTGAAAAGAAAACGAAAAAGTGTTTTTCCGTATTAAACAAAAAAAAAAAGAAAGACAAGTTATTAAATTTTGATGAACGTTTCATTTTGTGAGTTTCCTTTTCAGTAGATCTTTCTGGCTTCGAAATTTTTTTCCCAGGTTTGTAAATGACAGACTACAGTTTATTGATTGCATAAACATTAAAGAACTGAGTAAGCCATATAAGCATTTCTAAGATTTCTCTAACATTGTAGAAAAGATGGCACTGAGAACAATATATGCCGTTGAGTCAGAATTTAGGCAAATACCTAACTGATTTTATTTTTTTATTGCAGCGAGACTATCTTGCGTATGACAATCTATTCACAGACTATTTCAATGCATTTCTTTCCCTGCCAGTAAGTAATTTTTTGAATGTTATATTTTTTTTTAAATATAAATTTTCACAACATATTTTTGTATTAACTTTTTCTTCATTTTTATTAATCTTCATTTATGGTTAGTTCGCAATATATTTCTGTATCATTATGTATATAAGTATAATGTAATGAATTAGTACACACATACGCAAACACACACGCAAACACACACACACACATATATATATATATATATATATATATATATATATAGAGAGAGAGAGAGAGATCACCTGTAAACCATTGGCTCAAGCTTGTTGTGTTGACTGTTTACACTTAGTTTCATGAAGAGTTTGTGAAAGTAGAGATATTTTTAAAATACATTTATTTGCAGTTATTGAAGTTGCTTTCAACTTTTAAAAAAATATTACTTGTTTAGTGGCATATCAACTCCTCATGGGTCATTTAATGCTGAAATTTAATTTTCTTGGGAGCATTAGTAATTTCTTTTACATAAATTTTTTGCTTGAAATATTTTTTTTTAGCAAAAATGTATTGTTGGTATTTTTTACTATAAAATGTATTTTTATACTTTCATAGTGTTTTAACCCCAGATTGGTGGGGGGGATAACTATTTTCCTATAGTTGGGACCCTAACAGGTGCTACCACTAAAGTGAACCTGGGAACAACAGCTATTAAGAGGTGGTTCTATGCTCCTCAAAACCACCCGATCTGAGGCCTTGCTGCCGGATGTCGTTTATCGTCATACCCGGGACGCCTTGTTTGTTGTAAATACTAAAAAGCTGTATAACGAGAGCTACGGAAGAAAGATTTATTCTCCTATTCACGTTTCTTCAGTTATGGTCATTGTTCTGTCCGTGACATAACAACACCGACGCTCACGGATAGGACGAAACAGAATAGCTGAAAAGATAAAAAGAATGACAAATATGCTTTGTTCTCAGATAAACTTTTATAAAAAGACATACACGAAACCCTATATATATATATATATATATATATATATATATATATATATATATATATATACACGTCAAGAACTATATATCACATATATCTACACAGCAGAGAAAAGGTCTTACATATAATTTGGAGATACTCCTGACCTGGAGAAGACATTTTTAGGACTCCAGATTTAAACGCATCTATTTCCCAAAAGGAAACAGCACCATGTGCTTGTGAGTTGCTTGGGAGGCAGATTAAGCCTAAATCTAGGCCCTTTGGCCCAGGCTAAAAGGAAAAAACACTCTCGTTTGGTTGCTGTTCGCGAACTTAAAAACCACTGCCGCTTTGGGTCACTGTATGGATTGACGTCAAGAAGCGGTCGTCATATAACCACGTGACTCATCTCTACGAAAGGGAGATAAGCGCCTTCTGTATCCCTACAACAGTTTGTTAAAACATCTAAAAATTGTGAATAGCATCAGAATATTTTTTGTAAAATAAGCTCACAAATATTTTTTGTAAATTCAAATTAATAAAATCGAACAAGTGATGGAGGGAATGATGGGGTTACTCACATCTTACGGGCATAGATAAGAGACATTGATCACTAATACATCCATATGTTCAGCAGTAATTTCTGCGAGCCTGCTACTAGGTGATCCTGTGGGGGTCACTCACATCTTACGAGCAGAGATAATGTCGGGTTCAAGGAACAAAAAGCAACAAGGAAATAACAAGTGAAAGATTGTTGAAATGGTAAAATGAAAATATCTTAATTTTATTTTACTGGTGTGCATATTTAGTTAAGGTGCGATAAGGTTTATATGTGATAAAAAAAGAAGTAAATCAATCCGTTGTATGACATAGCAAAATACCACGAGAGGAAATGAAACAGACGTCTTGTGCTTTTTAAGTCTGGTCGCGAAAGAGAATGAGCTGGGCGTTTTTAGGCACGAAGAATTGGCGGGAAAAGTTTTGTGTTGCATGCTGGGAGAATTTTGATTATTTTATTTGTTTTTGTTTTTATGGATCTTTTCTGTTAATTCACCCCAAAATAAAAAGAATTTGTATTTACTAAAATTCAAACCAAATTCTCCCGTTGCATTCAGGTTGGGTCAACCTTTGCCATCAGCCCAAATGTGGACGACTCGGATGCGCTATTTCTAAGTGTGGGGTCTCCATCCGCGCTCACCTCGATAAACAAGCCAAAAAGAATTGTTACTTACTTTTTTTTTTTTTAATTGTAAAAAATTCCTTGTAACTGTCTCAAATATCATCCGCGTTTACGAAATGTGAATAACTCTCCGATTTTTGGCAATTTTTCATTCTGTGGGTTGGAAGTGTTGCGAGCCAAGCTAAACAAATTTTGATTTAAAATTTACAATTTCTTAGGGGGAATCAATACTTACGATAAGTAACTTTACATTATTTGGAGTGAATTTACAGAAAAATCCGTTTTTGTTTTGTTTATTGATATTATTATTATTATTTTTATTTTCTTTGATTTCTGGCGTTTACACATTTCTTTTCAGGTCCCACCCAGGGATCTAAGGTTAGAAATGGCATCATGACACTTTTCACTGACCAAAATAAAATAAAAAAATAAAAATAAAAAATAAATTTAAAAAAAAATTACATAGATAAAGGCTAAAGCCCTTCGTAAAGTGTGGGCTGTACTTGTCAGAACAATTTTTTGTATCTCCTTGAGGCATGGGCTTCCAGGAATCCCTGCAATTAGTCTACTGCAATCTTTTCCAATCAGTCCTAGGGCTCCAACTACAACACTACAACAGGGATTGTTGATGTTCCCATATGCCACATTTTCGAGATTTCTATTTTATTATTATTATTACTATTATTATTAATTTGTTTACTTTATTATTTTATTAATAATAATATTTTATTAATAATAATATTTTATTATTTTAATACTAAAGATATTTTATTATTTTATTAATAATAAGGTCCCTGCAAGAGAAACGATTTATTTGAATCGTTTTGTTCTCCATGTGGGTCGTAAGTGTTCAAGGGGGACAACTAATGTAGATTAACAGTTCTGTGGGTTATCCCACTTGACTTTGCTAAAAAAGAAAAAAAAGAACTGTATTTAAGGGGCGCTCCTTAAGCCTATAAAAAGTCGTGCATTTATCTCCGTAGCCGCTTTTCTCTTTTGCAGCTTTTCAACTCTGGCTATTATACGTAATCACATGTGTGAAAAAAGTACCTCTCATTGGGGCATGTTTATTTTCATGATTTTCTGTCTTGGCTTTTTGTACTCTCTCACACATGCTTGTCTCTCTCTCTCTCTTTCTCTCTCTCTCTCACACACAGACGCACTTATTATAGCGAGGTTCATGTTTTCTTTCTCCTTCTCATTACATGTAATTCTTTTGTCAATACATGCATTGTCATATGTTTTATATTGTTTTGGGTTACACATTTTTTTACTTGAACTGCAATAATTGTTGCCGGGTAACTATTCCAGAAGACATGTTTTTATCCGAATCATACTAGCATCTCCCGACAGTTCTGGTGGGGTTATTCTACTTGACTTTGATAAAGAATTGTCACTAGGGGACGCTCTTTTAGCCTATAAAAACCCGTATATTTTCCCCACTATTATCTTTCCTCTTTTACAGATCTGGCAATATGATTTAGTCGTACGCGGCAAGAAATTATCCCCCCTCCCACTGGGGGCGGGGACGTTCATTTTCATAGTTTTACCTTTCTCTCATGATTTTTTGTACTCTTTCAAACACGTGTCTATCAGGTAGGAGTACACACATTTCACACACACAAGACCTACACATTCTCTAAATGTTTTCTATGTAATTAACCTTTAAATGTTTTCATCCTTTATTGTAATTACACATTTTTTGTTAATACATATGTTGTCGTTTGCTTTATATTGTTTTGTGTTACTCCTTTATTACTTCGATTCACATTCGAGTCCGCAATAATTGTTATGGGAAAAATATACCAGGAGACATGGGTTTTCTATCTAAACCCACAAATATTCCCACGACAGTTCTTCCTCATTTTTCATTTTGTTTTTTGTTTTGTTGGACATCTTATGTATTTGTGGTGAGTAAGAAATAATAACCTTTCAAATTCGAGCGAGCCGAGGAAAAAGACGGAAAGAAATTCGCGTGCCTGTGCGGAATTTTCTTTGGGCCAATGAAAACTTTGACTTCATGGGGATTCTTGTTTCTTCTGTGTTAAACTGCACCTTCCCTAGTTGGAGAATACACAAGGGAAGAAACTCGTATATTGACTTTTTTAGCTTGTGAATGTAATAATAATCATCTCATATTAGCTTAGAATAAAATGTTAAGATTTATTGTGTAAAATACACAATTATGGCACAAGGCCGAAAAGGAGGGAATGATGTTGAGGCTGGTCATCACTTACTATCTTATACCTAGCTAATCCGTTACAATTGACACATTCACCACAAAAAGTCATCCATCGCCAATCAATCCTCCATATATCATTATACTGTATACTCTTAGGGGTACCTACAAAACGCACCCCATGACATAAATATTACATTTTATGATTATAGAATACTATACATAAAAAATTGTACAAGATATAAAATAAGAGGGGAGGGGATGGACGCAAAAAACAGAAACTAAAATATAAAAACAAATTAAAGGTAACTGATATTAGTTGGACCCGTACAGTCCTCAAAAAAGAGAGACTGCTGTATTCTGCTCTACGACAGAATCAAAAGTGCAGAATAAAAATAAGAATAAACTGTTATATGTTATTAAAACGAATTTACATCATCTGTTTCAGATTTTTCCAGTGGCATACCATTACTATAGTGACCAAGGCTTATTCACTGTAAGTTCCGAATTAGATGCAGACCACGTCCTGCGACCAAATGAGGCGCATTCTTATACATCAAAAAAGCGACTATCGAGTATCAGTGCCAGGCGACACAGCTTTCAACCAATTCCTCTTTTGCCCATGGAAAATAACATGGGAGTCCATCAGGAATCGAATACGAAAAAAAGAAAATCATCCCTGGTGAGAGTTGATCTTTTAATATGAAGTGTTGTGTGGTTGATCGTCAGTTGGTAAACTAGACTCGGAAATTGTGACAGTTTCAAGAATTAGAACATGCAATCAACAATTTCTTGAGCAGTTTCGCTTCGACCTTTTATCGGAGCCAAAACTCTTTACAGCAGATAGTCACACTTAGCCTCTCCTGCACTTTTATGTTAATCGCTCTGTTATATTACTGTGCTCTGTCAAAGACGACAATACATTTAATAGACCTTCTGTCTGAATTTCTAGGATGAGGAGTTATTCTTGTTTACATTAATTGCATTCAGAGTAATATCCTGATCTTTGTTATTATTATCACCTTATCACCATCTCTTTGAATTTCTGGGACGAGTACTTATCATTATTTACAATACTTGTAATGTAAATAAAAAATCGGAGAACCATATTTCGATTCTAGTCAACTCTGCATCTTAGTGGCTTGGAGTGAAAGGGTAAAAATTTTTTACTCATGCCATAAAAAAAAAGAAAAAAAGGAATCATTTTAATGATTTTACAATTGCATTGTACTGATAAAGTCTCAAAAAACTTCTTTTTTTTTAAGCGTTTCACCCCAAGCAAGGCGAGAAGCCACTAGGACGCAAGGGGTTACAGAAGATTTTGAGCAAGATCAGATAGGAGTGATAGAAGAAAGGATGGCGAGGAGGGTAGTGGATGGATCAAGGCAACTGGAGATGTCGATTGACATTACATTTGAATAGTTCGAGATTATAGCTCTCAGGAAAACTGGAATAAGGAAGGGAGTTCCACAAGCGAGAACTTGTTGCTTTGCATTTTCTCATATTGAAAGTTAGAATACTCTAACGGTGGAGTAATGGATAACGCCTCGGATTGAGGAATCGGAGAGCCGAGTTCGAATTCCAGTCGAATCCATTACATTCACTTACGTACTAATACATTTGGGAAAGGTATGAATCCTCTTCTTCACTCCTTCTCCCCGGCTATGGGTAAATAGCAGGACAGACCTGGTTCTATAGGATGGTAACTGGCCTACCGCAGACAGAAATGGCAACCTACTGCGGGAAAAAAACCTGCCTCGTCAGTCATGTATCGAAAGATACATGATCGCCTAAGCGTTTATCATGCCTGGAACATAACTGACTGATTGGAAAATAAAATTAATTTAAGCACAGAATAAAATGACTGACGTTTGATGGCTAAAAGAAAAGACCATTCACTGCCCTAGCAAGGTTCACGTGACCCTGGCTATATAAGCACCAAATTTGAGGACCCATCCTCTTTTTCTTCCACCTCATTACTAAGGCGACACAAAATATCGCTGCTACCTTCACCACAAGACCCTACAGTGACATCATGTTACAGAAAAATGGTACCGCTAAATTTATTGTAAATTATTACTATCTAAAGAATCTAACCGTTCACAGAAAGGAGATAACATCTTCAACAAGAACTGTTACTTGGATACCCGGACCATTTTTCACTCAAACTGAGTCCGCAGACGCACATTGTCTACAAACATTTCATTTTCCTTTATTGCTGTTTTTTTTCTTGTGTGCTTATTAAATATATTTAAACAAGTATAAACGTGCCGTCAAAGATGGCGGTAATTGTTAGAAAGTATTTATAGTGAGATACAATGAAACAAAAGTCTCGAAACAATGTATTTAGATTCAATAAAACGGAGATAAAGAATTCACAACTAAAATCGAAGCCAATGAATCGATTAATTAATCCGTTCCTTTTATATATTGAGACGTTTTATGGTTCATATATAAATCATAAAGTTATCATTATTTACATTACTTGCATTCAGACTAATATCCCCCATCTTTTTTGTTATCATCACCTGATAGCCTTAACTTTGAATTTCTGGGGTGAGAAGTTATCATTATTTAGATTATTTACATTCAGACTAATATCCTCATCTTTGTTGTTGTTATCACCTGGTCAC
This sequence comes from Acanthosepion lycidas, assembly GCA_963932145.1. Classification (NCBI taxonomy): domain Eukaryota; kingdom Metazoa; phylum Mollusca; class Cephalopoda; order Sepiida; family Sepiidae; genus Acanthosepion; species Acanthosepion lycidas. The sequence goes on along the minus strand of OZ010580.1, from coordinate 131,034,473 downwards.
CTACTGTTTGAATTTCTGTGATGAGGAGTTATCATTATTTGCATTCAGACTAATATCCTCATCTTTGTTGTTATTATCACCTGGTCACCTTCTGTTTGAATTTCTGGGATGAGGAGTTATCATTATTTACATTATTTACATTCAGACTAATATCCTCATCTTATCGCGACATTATATTGCTATTATCACGACAGCCACAATATTGTGGTAACAACAAAGATGAGGACATTATTTAGACCAGGCGTCGGCAACCTTTTGGAGACAGCAACGAGCCAGAAATCTATGCAGCTTCTCGGAGGAAGGCCATGATATCAAATGTAATATAATAAATTATTTCAACCTCAGACCGATCCGCACAGAAGGCTGCCTTGGTCTGGATGTTTTAAGAAAAAAACAAAGAAGTTAATATTATGTCATTTAAACAAGGTTCCTTATTTAACTGCAGGAATAACAGGATAACATTTAACACAATCAACAAAAAAAGCAAATTCCTTTCTGCAAACGAAATACAGTTAGAAATGAGAAATTATTTAATGAAACACGTGTTTCTATTTATTGTTTGATAACTTCTCCACATCAAGTGAAATGTTTTTTGATGACAGGAACAAAATGTCTTCCAGGTGGTCCTCACCCAACCTTGTTCTTAAACGACTTTTAGTATATTTCATTTTCGAAAAATGTTGTTCACAGGTATATATACTTCCAAATTGGACATCTCGTGGTATAATGCTCAGCAAGCTTATCTCACTAAAACAATTACGACTGAGCGGCGAGTTCGATCCTCATTGGGTGCTCCATACTTTTGGCCTTATGTCACATTTAAGCCCAGTTTAGAAAACCGCCATGTGTACTTCCAAATAATGATATCATTTTCGCATTATTCAATAGGCTTTTCTATTTCCGCTTGGCAAAACATATTTCTTGTAAAAGTCAGCAGAGGTTTCGGAATGAAATTCGTCGCATTTTAAGTCAATTAACTCCAACTGATATTTTTTCTGACACTTGCTCCATAAATTTATCAGACCATTAGTGTCCAGGTATTAAGATGGCGGGCGGAACAAAAATCCTTCGCGGGCCAGATGTGGCCTGGGATCCGGGGGTTGCCGACCCCTGATCTAGACAGTCAGAACAGCGTATAGAATCTTCCCGCTTCTTTCTAATGTTGTTTATGTGTATCCTCGTTTGCACATATATTAGGAGATACAAGGCGCTACATTGTCTTCTTACAGCTTCTGAGTCAGAAAAAATTAAGTTTTATCACATATGAAGGATATTTTGCATAACAACATTGCAGTTCAATGAAGTTCAATGCCTAATCTAGATTGATAGATTCTACCATTGACCGCATTCAACATCCTGTTGCAGACGTCTTCACCATACCGCTGGTAAGGGTGGCTTTCAGGTGCTATGTTTTGGGGTTTGGATTAAGGGTTGTCTTTCTTCGAGAATGGTTGCCAACCACTACTAGAGAGACCAATCAGCCTTACTATCTAAGACATAACTGGGAGAAGAAATGAATTCATATCTTTCCCAAGTGTAGTTGGAGCCCTCAGATTGATTGGAAAAGGTTTCTATAGAATCATTGAAGGGATTCCTGGTTCCCCAAGCCTTAAAGAAATACAAAAAAATTCTACTTAAAGCACAGCTCACGTATTACGAAGAGCTTTACCTATGTAAAATATGTGTGATCTAATTTTTTCTTTTTTTTTTCTCACTAAAACCAAACAACGTTCATGATTTATTTTTCCATTCCGTCTTGGGAACCTCAAAGTAGTGTAATGGTTAGTAAGCTTGTCTCGCTAGAACCATTAAAACTGAGTAGTGAGTTCAATCCGCACCGGATCCCCCGTGCTTTCGGCCTTATGCCACACCTATGCTGCGCTTGGAAAATAATTTTTGGGCACCTCGATGCGGTGTAATGGTTTACAAGCTTGTCTCGCTAGAACAGTTACGACTGATTAGTGAGTTCGATCCTCACTGGGTGCTCCTTTCTTTCGGCCTTGTGCCACATCCAAGCTACGCTTGGAAAATCACTTTGGGTACCTCGAGGTGGTGTAATGGTTAGCAAGCTTGGATCGCTAGAACAATTATGACTGAGTAGTGAGTTCGATCCTCACTGGGTGCCCTTTACTTTCGGCCTTGTGCCACATCTAAGCTACGCTTTCCATTCTGTCTTTCCTTGCAATCAAAACGGAATGTTTTGAGGTTATGAAACGATGTGACACACGTGCTAATTAATTTACTAATTAATTATAAAATAACGTCTAAGAGGTGTTAATTGTTATTTAAATGTAACTATTAATAACACAGTGCAACAAAAGTATTGTCCTTGGGTAGCAAAACTTATTTCCTATTTTATTATGCCTAGAAAGTATGAGAAACGGTTAAGATTTTCTTCAAACTTTGCGTTTGTGAACAAGACAATGATATTTCAAACGTTTACCTATTCACATTGGGAAAACTGGCGTTGAATGCAAAGTAAGAACAAAACAACACAAGATTGAAAAATAGCATTTATTATTATTCTAGCATTACACAAGAGAGATCACAAAAAATTATAAGTCAACGACAGCGTGTCTGTACTTGGACAGCTAGAAGGAAACTGAACCGTTGAGCTTACATTCCTTGTATTTAAAGTGTCATCTAGGTTGGCAGAACATTCTAGAATTTTTTTGAAAATTTTAGAAAGTTCATGAAAGTTCTAGAAAATTATCCTTCAGCAATTCAGCGCTGAATTTGTTTGGAATGTCATGGAAAAGAGGTTAGTTTTCAAAACATCGATGTTCAGATCACAAAAACAGTTTTGAATGGAATAATAGTCATTTCCTTTGCTTTATACATAGAAGTAATTACGAATTAACACTTACTAATCAAAGACAAAAAATAGTCAAAATTTTGTTACACAGTGTAATAATTTGGTAAGGTGTAAGTATTATTAAAATGTTATTTAATTTATTTGAATTTATATGTATTTATGACCACCCGACCTATCCATTTTCAGATATTAAACAAAAGAAAAGGACTACAATGGGTCCAGAATGAAAGGCTCCATCTTTTTCTTCAAAGTCGATTATACGCAGAATATCGTTTAGCCAAAATTCTGTCACAAGTAAGGCTGGTTAGACATGATAAAACGGCTGTTCCTGATCTATATCTAAGTTTAACCACATTGCAAGAGCCGCCTAAAGTAGTAATCAGTCCAATTCCAGAAGAAGCCGAGGATGAATCTTCAGAGAATATGATGGAAAATGTACACATTTCGTTTGGCGATACTAGCCTGAGTGACATTGAATCATGGCAAAACAATCTCCACGAACGGATGTTTTCCCAGAAAAGGGGATCTGATAGTGACCTTGCAGATGTGTCCGAAAGCCCTAATTCTGAGGCTACGACCATGTTTTCCTCGCCGAACATCTCACCTCTTCCAGGGACTCCTCCCTGTATATTGTTTGCTGACATGGACATCCTAAGGCCTGAAATCGGTCCCCCAGTTTATGTGGGGCCGTATTCTAAGCAAGCAGATGTACCGGCAGTTCGGATAAGTCCCCCAAAGAGGAGCAGGAGCTCTTTGCATGTGAACAACTTGCATGAATTGTCTCAGATACTGATAGCTCTAGTCGTGAAGAACGCTCTTGTTGAAGTAGAAGGGGTCAGTGAAGAAGAAGTGGAGGAGTCTCACATTTACAATAATCTCTTTCCTTTTTATCGCAAGAATTCAACTTTTCTCACAATGGAACTATTCAAAAGGTTCATCCACTTTGATCAGCCGGTTGATAAAACCGTAGATAATATCATATTGACAGATCTCTTTGGTTACGAAAAATCTGCCAATAATGATTCGTCCATAGTCCTCAGGTATGTAGAGGTTTTGCCCTTTACTCTTTCTTTATTTTTTTCAATCATTTCACCCCAAGCAAGGCAATAATTCCACTGATATTCAAGTGGTTACTGGAAGTGAAAGAGAGCTGTCTGCCAGGACTCTATCCTTGAACCTACTCTGTTCTTAATTTCCATCAAAAAACTTCTTGATTACACCACTTCTCAACTTGATATCTATGCTGATAACACATACATTTACATCAGCCTCTATAGTAAGTCTGATTAGTTCAATGAAGTAAAATTGGTAGCTGATCTGAAAAATGACCTACAGTCTGTTGTTAACTGGGGTAAGGTATGGCTTATTAATTTTAACACATCCAAAATGAAACTTCTGTCTATCAGTCATCGGGAAGACCCCTCTATGCTTCCCACCAACATGACTAATGCTAACCTCCACGAGGATGACCCACTTTTGGGGTTTACATTCTCGACTGATATGAAGTAGAAAAATGATACTGGACCCGTTGCTAGGGTCTGCTGCAAAGAAAGTTGATTCACTGTGTCGTCCTAGACAATTTTTTCTCTTCTAAATCTATCCTAAATATTTATAAATCTACCATTCTTCGATGTCTAGAATATTGTTGCTACATATCGTCTGGGGCTCCTACTGTATATCTATAGATCCTTCATAAAATCCAAACAAGAATCAGCAATGTTATTTGTCCTGACCTGGTATCTCGGCTTCAATCACTTTATCGCTGCCGTAAAGTAGCTTCCCTGTGCCTTTTCTCTAAATACTTTTATGGTAATTGTTTGGATGTAATCTTCACTATGGTTCCTAGACTTTATGAATTTAAGCGCAGTACTAGACTAGCGACGAGTTCTCATCGCTATACAGTCGATTTGGCTACATGTAACCGTAAGTTCTGTGCTAACAGTTTCTTCTCTCGCACTTCTTGCTTGTGGAACACACTTCCGGTTCCATGCTTTCCAGCCAACTTTAATCGGCAAAAATTTAAATGCAATGTCAATCGCTATCTACTGTCGTCCTGATTACTCTTCTTTTGTTCTCGCCCCTTAGTAATGTTTCTGTTTTCTAATTTTTACACGCCCAGTAAACCCTTGTGTCTTAATGGATTTACTGCCTTGCTTGGG
>OZ010580.1:130899499-131024499 GCA_963932145.1 Acanthosepion lycidas | reverse complement strand
ATAATATTCAAAAGCATCATTTACTCACGTTCGTTTATTAAATTATGTCACTTAGCATCTTCCATAATTTACGTAGACATTTCAGTCAGCCTGATGAGGGTTCTATGTGCGTTTCTTAAATTTAAAATTTATTAAAAATCTAACATTTTTACTTTTGTTGCTGAATACTTGTTGCAAAATCCTTTTACTTACCTTTGAAAAAATCCATCATAGGAAAAACACGTCAGCTAAGATAAGTTTTCCTTTTGTTTTTATTCATATTGTCTATTGTCCTTTAACATATATTTCTAATTAGAACTTAAATTTTATATGTATATATATATATATATATATATATATATATATATATATATATATATATATATATATATATACTTCCTACCCACTCCTTTTTAAAACGAAAAACTGTAAGGACACTAAAAAAATGAATAAATAAAGTTACAAAATCTCCCTTGCCCATCACACACACACACACACACACACACATATATATATATTACAAATTAACTGATTTAAAATATGTTTTTTTTCGCTACACAGTTCTAACCATGTTTCAAAAATGGAAGCTAAAAGCTTAGAATTTAATTTTGTAATTAAATTAAAGACATTAGTTTCATTTCATCCTCAAGCAAATTTTGGAGTCTAAAAATAGGGACTTAAGGAAGAGCTAAAACACCGACAGTTTCCCGTTTCCTTCTGCATAGTTTGAAATTCAGAATATTCCATACTCTAGACTCGGCGCCAAACCTAGATAATCAAATGTGATTTAACAAGTGGTGGTAGGGTTGAGGGTCTGAATATTTATTCATGCTTTTGTACATTTGTACGAAAGTCAACTATAACTAGTCTAGAATTTGAATTTGACTCGTCGATCTCTCTTTCTGTTGGCAAAATAAAATCAGAATGAAATTAATATTGAGTTTACAGTTTATAGTGGGCTTCATTTAAAAGCAAACACAGGGAAAAGAGAACAAAGAAACATTTGCTTATCTAAACTGATATATCATTTTTGTCAGATTGTAAAATCGAATGCGTCTCGTGATGTAATTTCCGAAATAAAAATGTAAAGGTAAATAACTCTCTTTTTTGATTGCGCAGAGTAACCTCCCTTGTATATTTTCTTCCTTCATTTACTTTTAATTTTTGATTAGATTTCTTTTCACGATAATTTGAACAAAACTGAGAAATTCAGTTTGTGAATATCATATACTAAGTAAGATACAATTGTACCGCTTAAATACACTGGTTTATTTATAAAAAATAGTGTAAAGGTTCTTTTTGTAGTTCATGTATGGAATACTACTGTGTTGCCATATGCGGTTGGTGCCTCTGCTTTTCATATCGAAGTTCTCGACAAAATCCGAAGACAGATATGCAATGTGATCGGTCCTGACTTGGGTTCTCGACTCCAGTCACTTTCCCACCGAAGTAATATGGCATCCCTCTGTCTTTTCTATAAATATTTTCATGGCATCTGCTCTGACGAGTTATTTTCATTGGTGCCCCGACTGCATGAATTTTAAGCGGGATACTAGGTTCGTATCTCAGTCGTACCCTTTTACTGTCGAAATAGTTAAATGTAACCGCCTCTTCTGCTCCAACACCTTCTTCTCTTGCACTTCCTGACAGTGGAACTTCTTTCCTCTCACTTGCTTCCCTGTAATGTCAATCGACATCTTCTGTTGCCTTAATCTCCATTCTTCTTTTTATTCTTTCCTCAACACCCAAACTTTATACACAATCTTTTCCCTTACTTACACTCTCTGTAGCCCTTTGTGTACTAATGGCACTCCCGTTTTGCTTGGGATGAATTACTTAAAAAAAAAAGAAAAAAAAGATTAGCGTTTATTAGACTTTCCTTAACACACAATGTTTGTCAGAATCGAAAAGTATTGATTTTTTTTTACCGATTTAGAAGAGTGATCGTGTTCATAATATCGATACTTTGAAAAACTGATCTCTGAATTTTTACAGAATTATTGGACCTAGTTGTTATTTATAAGCGTCAAGCTTGAAACTATGCTTACGTTATTGACATCTGGATTTTTTAAAAATTTTCTGAATTATTTTTTTTAATCTTTGTCGGATATTTTTTCGGAAACGGATGCACCAAAAAAATGGGGATAATAATTATCTATCCTAAAAAAATTATAAACAGATGTATCCTTTTATTTTATTAATTTATTTAAATTTTTGTTTAATTAAAAATATTTGTATCCGTTAGCTCCTTATTTAAAAATTAAAAGAAATCTTTTTTTAAAAAAACAAACAAACCTGTTTTTACTTAAACGGCTGTTTTTTTTATTTTTTTTTTAAAGGCATATCAACCGTAATAGGTTATTTAATGCCAATAAAATTTTTATTGTTGGTAATATTTTTTTTTCAAAAATGTATTGCTGGTAATATTTTTTTTCTTCAAAAATCTATTTGTGGTAATTATTTTCTTCAAAAATCTATTTTTGGAAATATTTTTTCTTCCAAAATGTATTGCTGGTAATATTTTTTTTAAAGTATTGCTAGTAATAATTTTTTCCTTTAAAAATTTATTACTGGTAATAATTTTTTTACGGAGTATTTTTGGTATTACAACCTATTTTGACACTTTCATACTATTTTGACTCCAGTTTTTGGGGTAACTATTTGCCTATAGCTGGGACCCTAACAGGTACTACCACCCAGGGTCAGGGTGGACCTGGGAACATCAGCAATTAAGAAGTTATTCCACGCTCCTCAAAACCTCCTGATCAGAAGCCTTGCTGTTGGACGTAGTTTATCGTCTTACCCAGGACGCCTTAAATGGCTACTTTCATTCGCCGGCTTCATATAGTTTTAAGAAGTCAGGGATCGATTTTACATTGTACCTTCTAAGATGATAGTAAGAAAATCATTATTTATCGATTCTGACAAATTTGGCGCCTTGACGAATGTCTAATGAATACAGAATGCCAATCGTCGAAACTTATTTTCTCCTAATTTACCATTTTATTTAAATAGTTCCAACACAATTTATCTGATAAAACTTCTTTATTGATTATTTTTTACGTTTTATCAACCCTATTGTGGGTTATTTAAAGCCGAAACACATTTTGAAGATTGTAAGAATAATTTTCTTTTCTTTTTACTAGTCAATATTGCATTAACATTTTTTTAAAATGACAATGATTCTTTTCCATATATGCCCTACTATTTAACCCATATGTGGGGAGAGATGGATTCAGATATTTCCCAAAGGTATTTATGCGTAAGTGAATGTAACAAACTCGACTGGATTTCGAAATCGGCTCTTCGATTTCTCATTTCGAGACGATGTTCATTACACGACCGGCACATCCACTTTTCTGGTTTTGACTCAGTGATTCTTCTTTTTCGTTACAGATGCATCTTGACGATTAAAAATAAGTATTACAACACAACTCCCCATTTTGAACTTGCAGTCGATCTTAAAGCAGAAATAGACATAGCCAATTGGAAATCTTTAACAGATCAAAAGCTGGTTGGAATACAAAGAAAAATTCTAGAACCATTGTTTCAGTACTGGTAAGAATTTAATTTTTTTATACGGTTAGTTCAACCAATACAATCCCCAAGAGCCACTTACGGTAGAGTGTTACTGAGCGAGATTGTTGTAAGTGGAAGGAGGGTTTAAGAAGTGCACATTATGAGGATATGTAGGATAGATATTAGTTGACTTTAGATTCGAAGAGACGAAGATAGTATCTGTTAGGTATTTTGTTTTTTTACGGCTTATCAACCTTTTAAAGGTTATTTAAAACAAGAAATTATTTTTATTTTGTAAGAATCTTTTCAAGATATTAATGAATTACTGAGAAAAGACCTGCTAATTAACCCGTGGGTGGGGGGGGAAAGAGATGGATTCATGCCTTTTCCTAAGGTCATTTACGCGTAAGTGAATACAACGAACCGGAATGGAACTGGAACTCGGCTCTCCGATTTCCAAGCTTGAGCCGTTATTCATAACACCATCCACACATCAAGCCTACAGCACCTGGTATTCTCAAGGCGGTCTAGTTACCGGCCGGGCTCAACGTTACTTGATTTCGTTGGTCGTACGAGCACCAGGGTTTCAATCTGATATGGCCGTGAGCCTGTAGGTGTCAGGGGAGCATTCTATCGGAAGTTTGTTCCATAATGGGAAAAAGACTGTCTGAGTGGAACTTGCTCGTTATCAAAGTAAGCACGAATGGAATGGGGATGACTTGCCGCTGTGAACGAGCATGCGCGGAAGCGTCCTCGAACTGCGTGTGTGTGTTTTCGCCGGGCACAACTTGGAGAACCATAACGGACTCGACCGAGGACTAGAAGAAGACGCGCGAGTCGTTTGGTGTCTTTTTTTGGGTGACAAAAGCCTTTGCGGTTGGTCGGTCGTCCGTTCGTCGGCAGGAGTCGTGGGTGCCGTTTGCTGCCGTAAAGTGTTCGTTCGGAAGAGAAGGCGTTCGTTTTTGTTTCGCAAGAAGGATCCCCCCCATTTTCTTACACACACGACATGGCGGGTCCTATCTGTGTAGATCTGTGTTGGTGGAATGTAATTCGTCCGAACAATTGCTATAGTTTTCTGATGTGAGGCGCTTACTCGTTGTCACTTTTGTGATGTCAACGAATGCTCGTTATCACGTTCGTAATTCTCGTTGTAGTCGAGACTTTAGCAATCGTAGATACTAGTAGTAACTCCTTCGACTAATACTCGCACTAGTAATACTTGTTCGAATAGTAAGCACCGAATAGTAATCCGTAGAGTGATTAGTATAGAGAAATAGTATAGAGGATAGTATAGAGAATTGCCATCACTTAGACGCCAGGCTAATTCCCATATATACCTTTCCTTTATAATCACGTGATCTACTTATTAGAAATGGAATCAATTGTGTTTGCTCACTGGTGATCTGTGTTCTAACCCAAGTGTCGGCACTTCTAACCCAATTCTGGGACAAAGTTTCTGAGAACAACTACAGGGATTTCGTCCGGGGGTCAGTAACTTTAGTGGAGTGAAGGCTTTTCATAAGTCTGGAAACCACCCTTGCGCGTTTATAGGGATATAATAAAGCTTATGTTCAGTGAGGCGGGAAAAGTCAGGTATGGATTGGTCTTTGTCGTCTAATTTAGAATTGGAGGCAAAGTTAATAGCAAAGAGCTTAGCCTTATCTGACGAGGATGAGATAAACTCTGGGCCATTTATAATGGAGGACATTGATGTTTTGCCTCTATTCAGTATTGTGTTTGCGATTTTTCAGAACTGGTGCAATCCAAGTTTTTTGTTTACTACTTTGGCGTGTGCCGTCTGCGCATACCTGCTTTTTGTATTTTCCAGGACTCTTTTACAGTGACTGGGTGCAGTTCTGAATGATGCAAAGATTCTGCCATACCGTTCCCTCTGATAGAGACGATAGTAGTGGCTGTGGTACATCCAGGCATGAACCAACGTTAGATTCTTTTTTCTTATGTTGGGAGAAAATTCAAAAGAAAAGTTTTTTTTTTCTGTTTGAATTTCAGGGATAAGAAGGTATCATTATTTATTCACAGATTATTCTAACCTTTTTTTGTTGTCCTCACAGCGTTACGCCTGTTGCGCACCTCCGGTCATCATCAGGTGCTTGTCAATCCAGGTAGCCTTCAAGGAATTTTGAGCTGAACCTTTTATTTAATCTACGGAGTTAGACTGTTCTCTTTACGCTGGCCATATCTAAGGAGACCTCGTCTGGTTATTATTTATAAGAAGAAAAAAAAGAGCTAGGTGGCATATCTATAAACTTGGGTAGCGAAACGAGAGCATTCTCCACTCCTGTAGATTAAATAAAGCGTTCAACTTGAAGTTCCTTGAATGTTACCACCTGGATCGACAAGGACCGGATAAAGGCCGGAGTGGGTGGGGGTACAACGCTTGAAACGTTATGATGACAACAACAAAGATAAGGACAATAGTCCGTGTGTAATTCTTAACTTCTACATCAGTTGCTTTTTACCACAATGCACATGCTGTTTTTCTTTTCTACGATCGTTAAGTAAGCAATATGGAAGCAAAAACAAACAGATAGATTCTAACAAGAGTGAAATCACGTGACTTATTCTCGGGAAGGTAGAGACACTTTGCAGCCGCCATTTCGCAGTCGCAGTTTCGCAGTCACCATTTTGCAGTGGCCGTTTTGCAGTCGCCATTATGTAGTTTCCGTTTTGCAGTCGTGGTTTCGCTGCCACCAATTTCTAGTCGCCATTACGTGGTTGTTACTTTGCACAGTGGCGTAGCTAGAGTAAACGTCACCCGGGGCGGTCCGCTCAAATGTCACCCCAATGACCCCGATTCACCCTATGCTGAATGGTTAGCTGTAGCTAAATTTTTATACATGCTCTACCTCTACTTTACTCTACTGACCGGTATATTACTGTTTACATGTATGATCCAAGACAAAATCTAATACAACAAAATAATCAGTTCAAATCAAAAGGTTTTTAAACTGTAACTGTTCACTTTCAGAACAACTAAATACAAAACACGGCAATACACAAAAGAATGACATTCGTTACTATGGTCTTAGAATGAATGTTTTCTTGTTTTCATTGTGGCAAACTGGTCAATGACATCGTCAAAATCTGTTTGTCTTGTAAGCTCGTTTTCAATGGACAACATAGCCAGATCTAACAGTCTCGACTGGCTCATGGTTGACGTAATTTTCTGTTGCTAATTTTCCGGTGTCCAATTTTCCGTTGCATCTTTTTCTGGGTACCATTTAATTATCAATGATGTTTGAAAATATTTTTCTTGGCAAAAATGTTCTATTCAATTTTTAAGCATTTTTCAGAACATTGTAAATCAAATGAATTCTTTTAAAGGTTACCTAGAGAATTTATGCAAAGTTTATTTTTTTGTTTTTCTTTATACAAGTAAAATAAATTTACATCGTATTTTGATGTTATTATGATTTTAGTTTTAGTGATAATTTAAAGACAATAAATATTTATCATTAGTACCAATAATGGAAAATTAAGTTAAAAATTTAAAAGAATTGTTTTTGGAATCGGAAAATAGGCACAAATTTTTCCGATACCCCAAAAAGTTCCGATTTTTCCGATTCTCGATTCCGATTCCGATTAATCACCCCAACACTAGTAGATATATTCAAAAGTATATCGCTCACTAAATGGAAAATTGTATCTCAGCGAATTGATACACAGACAAGACTGAAATTGTTGCACTTTTGGCTTCGTATTTCGCTTTGTTGTTATTAATGATGAAGAGTTAAAACACCATATCATCCGATAAAACGTTACAACAATGTCTCTTGTTAGTAACCAAGATTGTAGCAACTGAAACACATGAAAGCTGAAAACATTGCTATTTTTCCTACTCACAAATTTCCCGACAATTTATTAGAAAATTTCTGACGGGGGGACAAAACTGGGCGTCATAAATTATTTCTTGGGGGGTCATATGCCCGCCTGCGAAACCCTATGTCTCCCCCACTGTTTTCAGACTATTTTTGGCACCTTAGCCTGGTTGAAAAATTTTGTTGGGGGTGACATTGTGTCACCCCTCCTGTGCTGGCACCCGGGGCAGTCCGCACCCCCTAGCTACGCCACTGATTTTGCACTCGCCGTTTCGTCGTTGTCCCTTTGAGTCGTCGTTTTACAGTCGCCGTTTCGTAGTTGCCATTTCATAGTCACAGTTTCACAGCTGCTATTTTGCAGTCGCTGTTTCATAGTCGCCGTTTCGTACTCGCCATTTTTAGTTGTTCCGCATTCGCACATGTTACCAAAGAATTATCGATTTAAGATAGAGACATAACCCAACAATTACTTTACAGTCACGCAATGGTGGTCAAATAAACGAACATGAGCATTTTTTTTAATAAAACAATTCATTTCAAAATAGACTTTAGGTGCTTATTTGTTCTAAAAAATGTGTAATTTTTTATAACATTTTTTATCTAAACATTGTCTAAATTGTCAGTTTTTTAAAATAATTATAGTAGATAAAAAGGTTGACGTATACTTGTAGAGATGCAAAGGGTAATTAGCTCCTTTTGGGTAAGATAAACACGTGACGGCCAGTGAGTGACGTTAGTTCATAGGGTGACGATCACCAGTTGCTATGTATAGATAGACATCATCAGAAGTCCGCGGAGGTAGGGGTAAACAGAGGAAACTATCAAGAACACAGATGACATATCCGTCCTGTCAGTTTCTACTTTGGGAAGATTACAAGTAAGAGCCTCTCGTTTTTCGCCCTTTCACACTGCTTGTTGTATTCATATGTGTTATAATTTCTCTGTGTGGAACAAATAATGATATGTATATGCATATTTGTATATAATTTCTGGTATGACACAGCAGAATTAAAAATCTCTTTGAGAACAATGCATGTTTGTCATTCTTTTCTTTGAGCTATTCGGATCTCACCATTTGTTTCATGAAGGTGTTAGTATATCGCGAACCCCTCGATCCTTAACTTCTACTGCAGTCGCAGTAGAAGTGGCTGTTCCTTGGACAAGATAACTTGACGGAGCCCAAACCTCCTCCAGACCGGTTTTGAATTCAGAGTTACCTTCTCTTAGACTGGTTGCCAACCAAGTCTATATAACCCAGCCTGTTCTACTAGGGGAGAAGAAGAGGGTTTTTACCTTTCCCAATGGTATTAGCACAAAAGTCAATGTAATAAATCCGATTGGAATTCAAACTCAGCTCTCTGATTCCTCAATCCGAACCGTTATCCATTATTTCCAGTGTTAGTGTATCACGGATATGTTAATGCCTTTAATGGGCAACTGGAAATATGCACCTCTATTATATTAAAACAATATATATATATATATATATATATATATATATATATATATATATATATATATATATATATATATATATATATTAATGCAGCCATATTTGTATTAAAATGATATGTAAGAATTTTGGTATTTCTTATTTAGTAATCTAAAGTGGCCAGGTGCTTGGTGAGGTTCGAACTTTACCAGAAAACAAACTTTCTAGCAAAGTTCGAATCTCACCAATGGTCGATTTGTCATGGGGGCGATGCCAGCGTGCGATACTTTTGGAAAGTACTTAATAACCGTACTACGATGTCGATGGTTTTGCTAGCACGAAATCACAAGTCATCGTGACCGATGGTTTGAGCGTGCTTGCCTTGTTCAACAAACTGATCACGGCAGAGTATATGCTCTCTCCCAGAAAATGTAATTAAGGTCTGTTCAGCATAGTTGCAGTATAAATCTTTTGTGGACGCTTCTATAACTAGGTGTGGCTAGCCGCCCCGGCAAACGGGTGTGCTCAGGAACGACTATTATCCGGCCATTATTATTATTATTATTATTATTATTATTATTATTATTATTATTATTATTATTATTCCTTTCCGGGCCTCGACCAGAGACCTAAGGTCAGAAATCGACTTATGAAATTTTCTATTGAGCAATTTTGACCCAAAAAACCAATACATATTTGAATAAATAAAGCCCTTCGTAACGTGTGGGCTGTACTAGTGAGAATATTTTTTTTTGTATTTCTTTAAGGCATGGGCTACCAGAAATCCCTTCAATGAGTCTATTAGAATATTTTCCAATCAATCTGAGGGCTCCAACTACAACTGAAATTACTGATGTCAACATGTGCCACATTTTTGAGATTTCGATTTCAAGGTCCTTGTATTTTGATAATTTTTTGAAGATCTTCAAAGGGGACTGCCATGTCAATAAGGGTGAACATTTTCTCTTTGTGGTCACTAATCACAATGTCTGGTCGATTAGCCTTGATTATTCTCTCTGTATGTATTGTGAAGTGCCATAAAATTGTTACAGGTTCTATCTCTGTAACCGGATTATTATTATTAAACAAAATGATTGACAGTTAAGAGAAGAATGCGAGAAAATAAAAATAAATTAAAAAAAACACAGTGTTTGACAATGTTAAGCAATATTTCAACTGAATATCTCTTAGTTATATTTTGAAAAAAAATTTTTCAAGTATAAAAATATATAAATCTACAAAAAATTAAAAATCTTTGAACAAGCATTTCTTGTCTTGTAATGAAAACAACGGCTACCCTGTTAATGAACGCATAAAAAAGAACGAAACACCGACAGCGTAAAGGCATGAAACTGAAGCGTGCTTAATATGATGGCGATTTTGTTCATCTTAGAATTATCTGTTAGTTGATGAGTTACTAAAAGGAATTAATCAAACAGCTTCGTATAAATCTTATGGAACTCTCCTGTCATTCTGTTTTCTTTCCACGATCGGAAAGTTAGTAATTTGCATACGTAACTATCCTCATGCGTTTTAATGATCAAAAGATTCTTTATATTTTTTCAGAATGTGCACCGTAAGATGTTTTTTCAGACACTCTTTTGAAATATTGTTTAACATTGTCAAACGCTGTGTTTTTCTTTTCTTTGTCTTTTCTTAAATTGCGCTCTTCCCTTAACTATTATTATTATTATTTTGATATAAAAATTTGCCATTTAGAAAACTGATTTTAAAAATATGATAAAATTTCGCAAATCGAATTTTACCAGCATCGTTAATATAAATCAGATGCAATTAAAATCATCATTGAATAGTATTAAGTCATACACTTATTGCGCTGAGTTTGAACAATCAAAAAGATTAGAATGCAAAAGCACATATTTCAAAAAAGAAATATTTGTTTACACAAAATTTAAAGAATATTTGTTTAAAGTAGACGCCATATATACATATCTTACAAATGATAAGCAATGTCTACGCTGACCAAATGTTTTCAGTATATCAAGAAATCATACATCATCATCACCGTACTGTGTAATGGCGATTGTGAGTCATAGCTTTTAGCAGCGGCGTAGCTAGTGTTTGTGTGTCGCCCGGGTCAGAATGAGTGCAGTCCTTGAGTTTGCCTCTTGTGAGTATATATATATATATATATATATATATATATATATATATATATATATATATATATATTACGAAATGGACAAAGTCCGACAATTTATTTATTAAAGACATTTTTATGTTTAACGTTCTTTTTATAGATAATTTTTTTTTATAGAAAATTTCTCGGACATTCAGGTCGGTAAATGTTATTTAATACTGCTTATTATAAACAGAGCATTTACTTAAATACTTGTATCTATAAAAAGAACGTTAAACATAAAAATGTCTTTATATATATATATATATATATATATATATATATATATATATATATATATATATAATGTAAACAACATTTAAATAAATATATATATATAATGTAAACAACATTTACCCCCAAGTTCTGTCAAGAAAAATAACTGAAATTTATACGATAACAACCAAGATGTGTCTCTCTTACGCACCAGTTCTGCGGAATAAAAATAACGGGCCCGCCGTTTACAGGTTTCACGTTGTCAACAATGATAAAACAGCTCTGAATACATCACTGGATTATGTTTATTGTTCGGCTAAGATAATAATCGATTAAATACATAGTGATTTTCTAAGCGTAGCTCAGATGTGGCACAAGGCCGCAAGTAGGGGGCACCCAGTGAGAATCGAACTCACTACTCAGTGGTAATTGTTCTAGCGAGACAAGCTTGCTAACCATTACACCACCTCGAGGTGCCCAAATCGATGAAATACATATGGCATAGTTTAAGTTACTCGAAATCGAAAAGGTCTTTCAACTGTGAGTAGTGTTTCGACATTAAAACCATTTTTATTTACATACAGCCTATACAGACTTATACAGCAAAGCCAAAATTACTCCCCTCCCTCAAAAAAAAAAAAAAAAAAATGTCACCCGGTGGGGTGGGATCATCCTCGTCCTCCTTTAATTACGTTACTGACTTTTCGTTCTTGAGAACTCGTTTGATAGGTATTTTTTTTTAAGCATTACGCCTCGAGCAAGGCATGAAGCCACTAGGATGCAGGGGGTTGCAGAAGATTTGGAGCAAGATCAGATAGGAATGATAGAAGAAAGGATGAGGAGAAGGGTAGTGGGTAGATCAAGGTAACTGGAGGTGTCGATTGACATTACATTTGAATAGTTGGAGATTATAGCTATCAGAGAAACAGTAATTGGGAAGGGTATTCCACAGGCGAGAGGTGCGAGGTATGAAGCTCTTGGAGTAGAAGAGACGGCTACATTTAAAAGTTTCTATAGTATAAGGGTGGGAGCGGGATGCCAGCCTCGTAGGACGCTTGAAATCATGGAGTCTGGGAACCAGTGAAAGCAGCGCATCGGAGCAATTACCATGAAAGTATTTGTAGAAGAGACAGAGAGAGGCGACGGCGCGTCTGTGAGTGACTGTAGACGAGACGCCAGATCAGGGCCAATTATATTACATATCCGTCTCTGGATCTTGTCAAGAACTCCGAATGCTTTACTGGTTAGGTCACGGAAATTAATTAATAAACGAGATTCTAATTAAACATATAGTTACAGTTTTCCTTTTGTGATTTACGCAACACAGCATTGTATGTTTACGTCTAGTAGTAGGAGATATAGTAGTCGCAGGTTGTCCAAATTTACTAGATTCATGCTTACTATCCTATTTTTTTCTTTTATGTTAATGAATGATATTTCCTCGGAAACGGTGCGAATACAATTTTGATTCGTTTTCAGCTTTTTGGGTACATATTTTAGTATTTGCTGAGAACGGCTTGTTGAAGTCTCTCATATATAGATAATATTAACCTATATTCTATTGCTATATTTTTGCGTATATCTACACTTACTTTTTTAAAGTAACATTTTGGAAGATGAAAGTTCACTGAAATATGTTGGACAATTTCAAAGTTTTCATCTGAAACCAAGAAAATACAAACTTTAACCCTTTCCCTGCAGATGGCGGATATATCTGCTCAAAATTTTATTAACGTTAACAAAACAGATTTATCCCAAGGCTTTGAAAAAAAAATAAAGACGCTCCCTCCTAATGCCGCGAGAAATTAAAAAAAAATATTTTTGTCATTAGAGTAATGATTGTGAAAGGGTTAACCAAAATGAGCAATATATATGGTGGACAAAAAATAGGTACCATATTAAACTGACGCCAGAGGACATGGGATAAAAGTATAATGTTGAATCAAAGTATTTCTAAAATGCGCTAACGTAAAATAGGTAAGAAAAGAAGAATCCAGGTGATTTGTAATTGAACGATTATATTGTGGGGTTAGCATTCGCGCTGAACTCAAAAAAAAAAAGAAAAAATTTTTTAGTACGACAATAGCGATTCTAGCATCTAATTTCTTATTTTTTTTTAAAATTGTGTATGTGCAAAAAACCTTTAAAACATGCAATGATAACAGCAAAAAATTGCAATATGAGCACTGGTTAAAAATGATAACTGAGACATTAGGTTTATAATAATCAGAAATTCAAGCACAGATTTCCTCAAGGACACATGGCACAGTGGATGAAGGCGTTGGTTAGATCCAGTAACAGGACCCAAAGAGTGTGAGTTCAATACCCGGCTAAGGCAGTGGAGAACTTTCAGAGGGGAATTAACAGGAGATAACTGACATCCATTAAACATGGCACGTGGAACTAGAACAGTCTAGCCTTCAGTTCGACATTCTAACCACCTGAAGAAGGCCTGAGCGTACAACGGCCGAAACGTTGTAATAAATATGGCGACAAAGATGAGGACAATAGTCCGAATAATGTAAATAATGTACATAATATCTCATCTCAGAAATATAGACAGATAGCAAAAAAACTGTATATAAATAAAATATTTCTCTTTTTTCTCATAATACTTAGAAGGTAGTGTAATTTGCGATACAGTGATTTCAAAGACAATCTTTTTTTCTAACAGTTTCCTTTCGAAGTAACTCAACGGGTCGCAAGGTAATCTAGTTTTCTTTCAACCTGAGCAGCTGTGCACTTTTCTCACGCCGATTAAACGTTTCTCAAAATTAGTTTTGATAAAAAAAAAGAAAAAAAAAAGTAAAGAACAATCTTTTGCCAACAGATCGATTTTTAGAAAGCTTATAGGTATGTAAAAAGAAAATTATAGTTATTTTTAAAGGGCATCATTGCTGTTCTAGAATAACGTTTTTATTCATGAATATTCAACGAAATTCTGTACCCCGTTTCAGAAACAGCGTTTTGCGGCTTCTTTTCTTCATGTAAGTTGTGTCGTAAGTAATTTCCATTTTGTGGGGAACCAATTGTAATGATGAATATATCATCCTAATGACTAATCATACAGGGCAATTTAGAACACATTTGGAGTACATTAACTAACTTAGTTTTAGCAAGACAGTGGATTAAGTGAAAAGTGTTATTCTCCGTGGCAACACAGGACTGCATATAGCAAGAATTACGAAGGAAAAATAAATTAAAACATGTTAGTTCAGTTATGCACCATCCGCCATTTTCCCCTGACCTTGCACCAAGTGATTATTATTATGTCAGTATTAGGTTAGTCATAAATAATTTATGTTTTGGGGAACCAATCTTAATGACGAATGGATTATCCTAATTACTAATGATGCATGCTAATTAAGAATACCTTAATTGTTGCACATCATTGGCAGTGTACACATTTGGGAAAAGAAAAAATGATTTACTCTTCCATGACAATACAACGCCGCATACAAGAATATATAGTACATATTTATATAAAATATTAGGTTGAGCCGTAAGTAATTTCCATTTTTTGGGGATCAATTATAATATCAAATATAAGATCCTAAATATAATCATGTATGGTAGTTAAGAGTAAATTTGGAGTAAACTGAAAGCGTACCCAGTAGACTAAAAGAAAAAGGTTGTTATATTCCATAACAATGCAATACGGTTTTAGCCAACCCTGGCCCTGGACCGACCGATTATTACATATTTCCCTGGCCTTGCACCAACCGATTATTTCCTTCTTTCTGACCTTGCATGAAGCGATTATTCCTGTTCTTTCACAAATTATTATTATTATTATTGCCTTTTACTTGGTCTTGTACTAACAGATTATTGCCTTTTTCCTGGCCTTCTACCAACCGATTATTACCTATGTCTTGGTCGTGTACCAACAGATAATTACCTATGTCCTGGCCTTGTACCAACCGATTATTACCTATATCCTGGCCTTGTACCAACCGATTATTACCTATGTTCTGGTCTTGTAGCAACCGATTACTACCTATGTCCTGGTCTTGTACCAACCGATTATTACCTATGTCCTGGCCTTGTACCAACCGATTATTAGCGATGTCCCGGTCGTGTACCAACCGATTATTACCTATTTCCTGTTCTTGTACCAACAGATTATTACCTATGTCCTGGTCTTGTACTAAACCGATTATTACCTATGTCCTGGCCTTGTACCAACCGATTATTACCCATGTCCTGGTCGTGTAACAACCGGTTATTACCTATGTCCTGGCCGTGTACCCACCGATTATTACCCATGTCCTGGCCGTGTACCCACCGATTATTACCTATGTCCTGGCCGTGTACCCACCGATTATTACCTATGTCCTGGCCGTGTACCCACCGATTATTACCCATGTCCTGGTCGTGTAACAACCGGTTATTACCCATGTCCTAGTCGTGTAACAACCGGTTATTACCCATGTCCTGGTCGTGTACCCACCGATTATTACCTATGTCCTGGTCGTGTACCCACCGATTATTAAATATGTCCTGGTCGTGTACCCACCGATTATTACCTATGTCCTGGTCGTGTACCCACCGATGATTACCTATTTCCTGGTCGTGTACCAACCGATTATTGCTTTTTTTCCTGGCCCTCTACCAACCAATTATTACCTATGTCCTGGTCGTGTACCAACCGATTATTACCTATGTCCTGGTCGTGTACCAACCGATTATTACCTATGTCCTGGCCGTGTACCCACCGATTATTACCTATGTCCTGGCCGTGTACCCACCGATTATTACCTATGTCCTGGCCGTGTATCCACCGATTATTACCTATGTCCTGGCCGTGTATCCACCGATTATTACCTATGTCCTGGCCGTGTACCCACCGATTATTACCTATGTCCTGGCCGTGTACCCACCGATTATTACCTATGTCCTGGCCGTGTATCCACCGATTATTACCTATGTCCTGGCCGTGTATCCACCGATTATTACCTATGTCCTGGCCGTGTACCCACCGATTATTACCTATGTCCTGGTCGTGTACCAACCGATTATTACCTTTTACTTGGCTTTGCCCTCATCAATTATTACGTTTTCCCCGGACTTATACAAACCCATTATTAACTTTTTCAGTCTCTGCAAAACGCTTTGATATGGAAAACATTTTCTAATGAATGAAAAAAACGAAAGAATCCGGACGTAACAAAATTCTTTTTCTAATCTGGACCTGCGTAATTTTTTAATTTAGCGACGATCTGACCGATAAGTGGCAACGTGTAATTGCTAATAATGTTAAAAAATTAAAAATAGAACTGAACTTTATATTTTTGAATAATAAAGTTAAACGGGAGTTATTATGACAGAATTTAACAGAAAGAATCTTTTTTAGAAAGACTATATTTTGTAAAAAGAAAATTATAGTTATTTTTAAAGGGTGTCATTGGCTTTCCAGAATAGCTACTTCGTTTCACAAAACAGCGTTTACAAAGCTTTAGATTTAAAGTCATTTCTACTTGTGATTTCTATCTGGAGGGCTAACCATTAATTTAGGGAGACAAGAATGCATGGTTGTCAGCAAAAGGGGATAACAGACGGTGTGAATTATGTATCTGGAACGGCAAAATCAAGTAGATGTGGAAATTCAACTATCAGAGTATAACATGACGGAAAGTGTGAAGCCCTTTCTTCTCAATTTCAATTACGGTCTTGTGTAGGAATTGTTGCATTTTTCTTTCTGTGTCTACTACCAGCCTGGGTCATCTGTTTATCTTGCGTTTTCAAGATTAAGTCCTCTCCCACTTAATAATTTGTCACGAAAATACCGTTAGAAACAAATTTAAGAGTGCTGAACATGTTATATAATATGAATCCTCCTATATGGCTGGGAAAGCTGGATAATTTCTTCACAGTTGAAGAGGAGTTTTGAAGCAATAAACATTTAGTTCTACTAAAGGATGCTGAGGATACCATGGGTGTAGCATGTGAGCAACGAGAAAGTTTAAAGGAAAACGGAAGCAAAAATGACATTCAAACTTAAAATCATTATGAGATAGGTGACATTTATGGAACATATAATGAGGAAAAAGGCTTGGAGAATTTGACACTAGTAGAGCAAGAAGTGGAGGAGGGAAACATCGAGTAACCTAACAGGTTTGTGTAAATGAATGGCATAACAAGATAACAGATTTTTCCATAAATTCATAAAAAAACTGGAAAATTAAAGCCAGAACTAATCTGAGATATAAAATAACAAGAAAAAGAAAATGTATTATGCTCAGTAAATCCTGATTATTCAAATTGACTTATACTAAAGCTCATTGTTATTTCTATTAAAATTATGACTAAAAAAAATTGTAATAAATTAATAGATATTGCGCTGTAGTCAGTTTATATATTTTGATAATTTTGTATTTTCTTATTAATTTTTGAATAAAAACATTTCTTTTGAATCTTTTTTCTTCATAAAAGGTAAACAATAAATATAGCATTGGACTATAGCATTATAATCTAGTAAATAAAAATTAACGGGGGGAGTGAAAACAGTATACAGTAATAGCAGTGTCAAAGGAATAACTGTCCTTTTGATACACCGTTTTCTTGCAGGCCCTAATATTAAATATTGCCGAATTTGTTTATTTACAATAATTTATGCAAAAGAAGGATATAAAAACTTGCAGAAAATATTCTTAAGTTAGGTAGAGAAAACAGAAACTTTTGCTAAAGGACGCCCTCCCTCGCAAAAAATATTAATAGTGACAGGCAGCGAAGTTCATAAAATATTGTTAATGTTCTAACCTGTCCAAATACAGTCTTTGGCCAGTAGATTTAGCAGAGCCTACAGATTTGCAGGTCAAAACGCAGTCGATGTACTTTAACTCGAAGGCTTGTCTTGGTCATGGACACGTAGCCGTTGATTCCGTCGGGGGAACCCTCCACTTTGGCTGCTGACTTCAGCCTGTAACCCCTTCGCCCGTATCATCACAGTTCACGTTCATCCACCCTTTGACAGGCTTTGTTTTTAATTCTGCTGGGTGTCTAACCACCTTACTCACTAGGAAAGCTTGCTAGGAGAACTGGTTTAGTCGACAATCACGCAAACAGTTAGTTATGGGTTACATCATACCACTAATACATGTAGACTAACCTAACATAATTTTATGTACATTAGTAGTATTAGTTTCTCTTCGTTTTTTTTTGCGACAATTTTTGACATAAAATTACATATGTGAAGTCACCACGAATTCATTATTCTTCTTCTCTTCAGTACATTGACGATCATGACTCTCCACAGTTTCCTGTCCCGTGTAGCTTTTAGTAATTTTCTTTTTGTTATCTCTCCCAAACCCTGCTCCGTCATCCATTCACTCAAGCTCGATAGATAGCTTATGCATTGTTTTCCTCTTTCCCTCTTGCCTTCAATCTGTCATGTGAGTAATAAATTTTCCAAGCCCTCTTTCTTCATTATGTGCCCTAAAAATTTCGTCTGTATCTTCCTGACACTAAATGTAAGTATCCTTTTTGTCTCTAGAACATTTTTAATCAATTCACTTCAAGCAAGGCGATAATTCCACTAAGATGCATGGCGTCTAACTCCTACGGCGTCTATACAGCAACTGTGGTTCGTCATACCATGAACTGAGGTTCCAAAAGTCCTAAAAGAGATTTCATATACTGATATTTTATATATATATATATATATATATATATATATATATATATATATATATATATATATATACACCCGCTATCATTTGTCCCACACAGAGAAACTATAACATATACAAATACCCCCCAAAAAAATGTGTGAATGGTGAAAATCAAGGGTGTTACTCTTGTAATAATTCCCAAAGAGAAAACGTCCAGGCTGATAATGTCCTCTATGTTCCTTTGTAGGATCATGTGTTTTTTTCTGTTTTTCTGTGCGTTTATGACGTCCACCTCCTACGCTGTGCTATACAAGATAGTATACACAAATATATATATATATATATATATATATATATATATATATATATATTTGTGTGTGTGTGTGTGTCACTATTTTTTCACACAGAGAAACTGTAACATATATGAATACATCAAGCAGTATCAACGGTGAAAATCGAGGTAGTCTTACTTGTAATATTTCCCGAAATTAGGATCACGTGATTTCATCTGTTCTGCTGCGGACTGTCTACCTCCTACATAGCAACTGTTGATGGTCACCCCATGAACTAAGGTCATCTCACTCAGCGTTAAGTGACCTTAGTGATTTCATCTTACCCAAAGGGAGATAATCGTCTTCTGCAACCATACAAGTGGAAGCATAGTTGAATATTATTATTTTTTTTTTTACTCGAAATTTATCCTTTTAAAAGTTACTTCATGTGCACTAATAGTTCTCATGATAGAAATAGTCTCATGAATTCTTAACAGCTGCAGCATTCTCATTAATTTCTGTTCTATTTCATTGCAACTTTCAAATTGCCAAATCTACTGTTGTAAGTAAACTTCGCGGATCGGAAATTAAAGTTAAAATCTAGGAGAGATTTGTTGTCTTTTTTTCATGAATTTTAAGACTCTTCTCAAGTGGAACACATATATCCGATCTATTGCTAAAGATACTGGAAAAATGGTCGCTCCCTTTTACCTCTGCCCTGCTATACTCTATGCTTGCAAAAGCCATTTCAGACCAAAAATGGCGACTATGCTTCCATATCTTTGCGCTGTCCAGTCCTTACTTACATGTCTTAGAGTTTAAAAGCGTCTACGCGGTCTTGAGGATGATTAATTATTTTACAGCCTACAAACCTTTTGCATTATAAGAAATGCTGCATGCCTCTCGCTACTCTATTGCTATTTCAATGGCATGTGTTTTGGCGAGCTACATTCATTGGTCCTACCAGCCATGACTCCTTCAAATGGAACCCGCCATGTCACGTACACAAGGATGAATCATCCACATCCCCTTTGTATTCCATTACTAAGAAGTAAGATCCATTCGGCCACTTCTTTCAAAGAACTGTTGATCTGTGGAACAGACTCTCGGTGGAATGCTTTCCAAATCACTACAATTTTGATCTCTTCAAGTCGAATGTTAGCAATGTTCTTTCCTGCATAACCTTTTGAACTTCACTTCTTGTTGCTCATACAAAACCATACATGAACCCCCTGCCTTGAGTTGCTTTTCGGCCTTGTATTAGGTGAACATCAGTATAAAAAAAGCTTCTTCTTTGTTTCAATTCGTTCTAAGAGCTTCCTTAATATGTTTTACTTTTAATCCTTTTTTGTAGGGTACCTTTGTACCTGCTCAAAAAACAGATTCAAGCTGATCCAAGCAAATATGCCAGTTATTTTACGTTGAAGAAACTTGGTCAAAGTTCTGAAAGCGTTCATTCGACTGAAGTGGAAAGGGATGTTTCAATTTTCGTTTTGAAGCCAACAAAATCAGAGGAGAAAAAAGAAGTGTCCCGACAAAAGGTAGAGTCAATATTTGAATTGCACCAAACAGAAGGAAAAGAGTAATTAAGATGTTATCAAAAAAACGGGGGTCTTTACACCAACTGTAATGTCTTCGGCACCCGCGCATCAGGATCTTCACCCTCTCCTCTTATGCCCTTTCTCCACCCTGGTGGCGGTGACGGAGATGGCTATGAAGGCCCAGCATTCTCCTGCAGAGTCGTGAGCAGCAGTCAGATATGAGAGTGAATGGTAGACGTGTCTTGGCGGGTCAGGTCCTTCTGACCAGCCCGTTGCAGATCTTCTTTATGTTGACGGTTGGGTTCGAGAGCCCCCGTACCCTCCCCACCCCAGGATGGTCCTACGCTAGGAGGGCCGATTTATAGCAAAGGTTTCCCAGGGTTAATGGTCGATATTGGCATGTGTCAGGGATCTCTTCAATTGATCCTTGAAGCATCGTTTTGGGCTTCCGCGTGACCTATTGCCACTGGCGTGTTATCCAAACTGGTTGATATGTGGAAGTCGAGTTTGACGCATTCTGGACGTGTGATCTGCTCAGAGGAGGCGATTTTGAAAGATAGCCTCGATGCTGGGGAGATATGTCCGAGGTGATGCCCTCTTCCCAACTGATGCGAAGGATACTTCGGAGCTTCGTTTGCTGGAACCGCTCCAGACGTTTGATGTCTCGACGATACAAAGTCCAGGTCCCGTAGACATACAAATGAGTGCAAATGACCGCAGCCCGGAAGATCATGATATTGGTTTTTATATTGAGACCGTGAATGCAAACTGTAATGAAAACGGCATTGTTTAGTGGCCAGTGATTTGCCGCCGTAACTTTAAAAACACAGATCACTGTTGATAACAATCTTAACATTATTCAGTCGTAGAACTGGGAGAGAAAGAAACTTACAATCCTATACTTTCCTTGTTCCTTATTATCTGGCTTTTTTTCCTTACTTAAAATCATCCAGCCTTTTCTGGCACTATTATTTGCTGCGTCGAAAAAGCCGTGCACTCAAAAAGCAGGAAAAAAGGCCCTGCTAGTCGATGCTAGAATGAAAATGCCTATTAGTCGTTTTATACTTATATGCGTTTCTGTCGAAAAAGGAAAAATAAAAGGTACAGTAACTTTTGGGACACACTATAGATTACTGATTATATATGTATATATATATATATATATATATATATATATATATATACCCCCAAGTATATGATTGATGTATACGGAAACAAAATGGCTATTATTGTAGTGATTTTATAACATATTTATGTCATAATTTTTAAATAAATAATTATATATATATATATATATATATATATATATATATATATATATATATATATAAAGGGTGAGATGAATAAATTGTCGTCTAAATTACGCAAAAATGAAAATAACACTGACATCTGATTTTAATAGATATATTTACCAAAATTACGCAAAAAATATCTTGAAATATGTAATATTTCAAGATATTTTTTGCGTAATTTTTGCGGTTTTCTTGTTTAAGTTACGGAATGTTGCCATAACTCTTGCCTTCAGTTCATCTTTGGTGTTACACGAAACATCAGCATCCCACACATAAAAATCAAGGGTGTTGCAGTTTGGAGAGTTAGGTGACCACATGTCAGGGGTGATGTGGTCGCAGAACTTGCCTGAGAGCGATGACTGTATTCTATTTGTATGTCATGCCGCAGAGTCATTTTGCCAGACACAGGGTCTTCCAGTAGCCATCCTCTTCGCCCAGGGTAGAACTACCACCTCAAGGAACTTGATGAGTCTGAGGTCCTTTGGCAAGATGAATGGAGGCATAACGTCGCCATCACTAGTGATCGCTTCAAAAACCTTCGTAATGACCAACACATTCATCCAACTCTTTCCGAATCTCCTCTGATTGACACCCAAACAGTCTGAAATATTCGTATTGGAGATTCCGGTGCAAATGCCAAGTAGTACAGCATACCGTTTCCAAATATCTGGCGAAATGAATTGCATCATGGTGCTCTTTTTCTCGCAGACGGTGCCCAACTAACCGAAATATATTGTGCAGTTGACAAAATTAAAAATATATAATGGTGAAAATTTACCCATGGCACCACACACACACACACACACACACATATATATATATATATATATATATATATATATATATATATATATATATATATATATGATATTTCAGTAACCAGGTAGGAAATGACTGGTCATTACCTTAAGTTTCATGTGTTACCCACAATCTGCAGGTAGCCAGTAACTAGCTGTAATAAGATGATTACGTTATATGCCACCGGACGAGTATAATTTGACAAGCAAACAAAACTCGTACAGTGGGGAGGGTAGATCATTCAGCCAAGATCTAAAATGGCAAAAAAAAAAAAAAAAAAAAAAAATTCAACCTGGAAAGGCTTACCAGTATAGCAAAAAGAGCTCAATAACAAGAGAAAACGATATCCTGGTACAGGAGCTGAAGCATTAAGCCAAAAAAGTGCTCAATAGGATCAGACAACCAAATTCACGCTAGAACATATATGATTCCAAGGTTTGAATAAGAAACTCTAAATAGAGTCTGCCCA
This sequence comes from Acanthosepion lycidas, assembly GCA_963932145.1. Lineage (NCBI taxonomy): Eukaryota > Metazoa > Mollusca > Cephalopoda > Sepiida > Sepiidae > Acanthosepion > Acanthosepion lycidas. The sequence goes on along the minus strand of OZ010580.1, from coordinate 131,001,392 downwards.
AAATTAGCTTTGGAATTTTTATATATATATATATATATATATATATATATATATATATATATATATTCAAGCTTCTCTGTTAAATAATTTAGACGTATTATGTCTATTTCTTTTAGTCTTAATCCTTTCAAGTCCACGAATTAATTTCTTTGTGGCTGTAGAAAATTGACTGAAAAAATTACCAAATTCTCTTTCAAATAATTTTCATTTTCCTAAGTAATTTCAGTCTGATCTGAGACCATCTTCAGTGGTTACATATTTATGGATGTGTTATGCGTTAACACAGTAAATTAAAAATATTTTTTAGCTCTATGCAAGAGTGGTGACTTACTTGATTTTTTAAAAAATTAAAAAAAAATGTATATATATATATATATATATATATATGTGTATATATATATATATATATATATATATCTCCCAGAAGCCTTTCCCCATTTATATATATATATATATATATATATATATATATATATATATATATATATATATATATATATATATATGTTGCTTGAACGCAACCTCGAGTCCATTATATTTTATATTTATATGGGAACACCATCGAACAAAGGCAAATAACCCCAGAACTCTCCACTGTCATTGGAGTAAAAATAAATCTGTCCGTCCGCAAGAGAAGAATATTTAACTTTTTTTTTTTATGTCCGCGTCCCGTGCAACAGACCCCGGCTCGACCGCGGACTTGATCAAATTATCGGTCGAAAATGTGTCGACACAGGTCGCATCCCGAAATTATAAGAAGAAAAATTATAATAAATTATAAAATTGTAATTATCAGGCAAGCAAGAAATTGAAAGGGAGTTCCACAGGTGGGAATTGTGAGAAAAATGTACTAATATAGATGTGAATAAAACAACCGGACAGACACCCTCTTGCACCTGGACATTGGAGGTGATAAGGTAATCATATTTAATTTGATTTATACTCACCGCTTATCTTTAGAGATCTCAAGACATTTCCCTTCATATACAGTTTTGTCTTTCTTTCATTCTTTCATTAGTATAAGTAGTCCAGTTTCCCCTAGCATTTACGAGCAATCGTTTGCGTGTCCTTTCGTCGATCTTCGTGGCTATTGTTTGTGATGCCTACACACCTCATTCAAACTGGCAATTCGTAGCCCAAACCAAACCATTTTCCAACAGGGTGAGGCGATGCAACCTATGTATATTAGGGAAAAAAATTCATCCTCAAAAATATTAACAATGTAAATCTACTTAATAAGCGAAACGAATTCATGATCGCCTGTGGGCACAGAAAATCGTTTCTCGTAGAATACTTTTTACTATATTTTACTTTTATTAAGTCTATGTTTCATACCCGCTTATCTCTCTTTAACCTTGTAAGTGTTATTATATCAGACCCAGAGCAGTGTCTCCAATAATATTTTTTTGTAATTTTTATTTATTTATTATATTTTTAAAATTTTTTTTTTATTTATAAATAAACCCTACCTGCAGCTCATTTCCTGCACCTTTTGTAAAATTTTATTTTGAGACTATGAAGCAGATATTTCTTCCATGTGACATCTGTGTAAAATCATAAAATATACTTTGTGCCCGATGAGCTGGAAAACCAGTAAAACTTAAGTCGCACACCAAAACGTAGGTATATGTATATGTACATTTATTAAAATATATATTTGGTCTGTCTAACCACATCGAACGCTGTTATGCTTACACCTCTTGAATAAATTTGCTGATTATTTATATGCTTACTTGTGTATGCACGCCAACACGCGCATATATAGATGCTTATATCTGGTCGTTTGATTGATCCAACTCTCTCTCTCTCTCTCTCTCTCTCTATATATATATATATATATATATATATATATATATATATATATATATATATATATATATATATAAATGGGGTGTAGGATGCATAATAGTATCCAAAACAATAATGAAGATGATGAGAAAAAGAGGGAAATTTATTAAAGCCGCGTTTCACTGACACTGTTGTTTTTTGACTTCCTCACAAGACGCTAATTTTACCCTTTGTTTCATATGATGAAACAAAGGGTAAAATTAGCGTCTTGTGAGTAAGTCTTTAAAACCCAGTAATTTTAAAAGTTACTCCAAAATTCGCTTGAGGATGAAATGGGACTAATGTCTTTAATTTTAATTACAAAATTAAATTCGGGGCTTTTAGCTACAATTTTTGAAACATTGTTAGAACTGTGTAGCGAAAAAAACATTTTACATCAATTAATTTATAATATATATACACACACACATAATTAAGTCTTGAAGAAACCTTAACAGAATGCAGAATCCGTTTCATCATCTACTACCGAGAATTGAAACCCGGACAGTTACGTCATCAGGCAAACGTCATACCAACTGTTCCAACGGGCTTCGGTGACGCACGACATTCACTCTTTCTTTCTTTCTTTTTCTTTATATATATATATGAATTATTCATACATAAAAAAAATACAAAGGTTAATGATTAAATGGCGAGAAATCCATCTTCGCGAACAATTCAATAATATACAAAAACCCCGAATCTGTTTATGAATGAAAAGATCCTGTTTTATAAATTTCCGTCGCATTAGATCTTTTTATTTTACAAGCTTTCGTCTGTTCCTAGAGACATCCTCAGGTATGAAATAGATTGTGTTCTTGTTTATACTTTCAGTAATAAGTGGACAAACGAAAACAAGGTAATATATTTTTGTAAAATATTATTACCAGCAGTGATTTTTTTTTTAAAAGAAATTACCAGCAATACATTTTTGAAGGAAAAAAATATAGTAGCAATGCATTTTTGAAGATAAAAAAATGTATTTCCAGCAATAAAAAAATGTCGGCATTAAGTAATCCATTGAAGTTGATATGCCGTAAAACAAACCAAACCAAACCAAACATAAAACTTCTAGGAAATAAACTTTCTGATTGGAACCTTCTCTTTCCGAATGAAATATGAAGGATATGGCGATGAGTCGACTTTGTGTACATAACATGGATGGTTTTATCTGTGAAAGTCTGGACAGATGGAACCCAGGAATATTTCTCATCTGAACATCTGCCATGGAAATAGCGCTAGAACTTTTCATGAAGACTTTACAGTTTGGATGGAGTAGTAATTATTTTTTTGGTAACTCGATTGTGATTTATCGATCCGCAAGAGGTGTCATTTGATCAATTTCTCATTTTGAACAGGTTGGGCGCTTCGAGGCAATGTCATTGCCCCCTCTTGATCCCAACGTTGGCATGCGAAGGACATACCTGATATCTGCTCTGCAACATGACAGCATTGCTAAGCATTACAATTGGCGCAAAGATGAATCGAAAAGGTGCAGCGTTCCAATCGTGAAAATGGCAGAAACAGAAAAGGAAAAATCGACGTTCATCTTTCGGTAAGTGTTTCATTAAAAGAGTGCAATTATTAACACACATGAAACAATTAATTCGCACGGTGAGAATCACACTGAACGGCTTATGATTGTGATATTATTTTAAGATTGGAATTGAGAAGACAGAATATATGAACGTTAGCAATACAGAATGTACAGGCATTAGAAATATAGGATGCATAGGCGTTAGCATTACAGAAGACATGGACGTTAGCAATACATGACCATGAGCAACACAAAATGCATGGACATTAGCAACAGACAGTATGAACATTAGGAATACATAATATATGGACGTTAGCAATGTAGAATGTATAGACGTTAGCAATACAGAATACATGAATGTTAACAATACAGAATGCATAAACGTTAGAAATGCAGAATATATGCACATTAACATACATAATATATGGACATTAGCAATATAGAATATATGCACATTAAAATACAGAATGTATGGACATTAGCAATATAGAATGTATACACATTATCAATATAGAATGTATAGGATTTAGCAATATAGAATGCATGGATGTTAGAAATACAGAATATATGGATGTTAGCAGTACGGAATGTATGAACATTAGCAATACAGAATCTATGGGCATTAGCAATATAGCATTTATAGACGTTAGCAACACAATACATTGAAATTACCAATATAGAGTACATGAACGTTAGCAATACACAATGTACATTAGAAATATAGGATGTATAAACGTTAGAAATACATGAACGTGAGCAATACATAATAAATGGACATTAGCAACACACTGTATGAACATTAGAAATACAGAATATATGGACGTTAGCAATGCAGAATGCATAAACGCTAGAAATGCAGAATGTATGCACATTAAACTACATAACATATGCACGTTAGCAATATAGAATGTATGCACATTAAAATACAGAATGTATGGACATTAGCAATATAGAATGTATGCACATTAAAATACAGAATGTATAGGATTTAGCAATATAGAATGCATGGATGTTAGCAGTACGGAATGTATGAACATTAGCAATACAGAATCTATGGGCATTAGGAATATAGCATTTATAAATGTTAGCAACACAATACATTGAGATTACCAATATAGAGTAGATAGACGTTAGCAATACAGAATGTATGAACATTGGCCATCCATGAATATATATAGATATTATAAATATGGAATGCATGGACGTTAGAAAGAGAATGTATAGGCATTCCCAATACAGAATGTATGAACACTAGCAATACACAATGTAGGGACCATAGCCAGATCGCCTGGGTTTTGTGTAGATACGAATTGGAGCTGTCAGAATGAAGTAAGTGCAGCCGTTTAACTAACTGGGAGGTGTTATAACAGATGATGGATAATGTCACATCTAAATCCGATGCCACATTGAAATAGCGAATGATGCCTTTCAAAGGCTAAACAAAGATGTTAGTAATACAGAATGTTTGGATATTAACCAGATCATCAGGGTTATGCGTGCTATGAACTGGAGATGTCAGAATGAAGCAAGCTTAGGAGTCTATCTGGGAAGTTTTATAGCAGAAGATGGAAATTGACACCGAAGGCACATTGGAATAGTGAAAGACATCTTCCAAAAGCTAAACAAAGTAATAAGAAACAGGAATTTTTTTAAGATATAAAGAAAAGAACGCTGAACTGTTATGTAATATAAATCCTGATATATGGCAGTCAATGCTGGAAAATTTCATCAAAGATGAAAACGATATTCCAGACGGCAGAGATGTGATTCTGTAGAAGAATTCTGAGAATAATATGGGCAGATTGTGTGAGCAATAAGTAAGTTTTAAGGCAAATGTAACTAAATGGGCACTTGTACTTAGAATCAGAAAGAGTTGATATTTCTAGGACAGATAATGGGAAAAGATGGCACTGGTACTGTATATTGAATGCAAGAGAGGCAGAGAGAAACATCGATAAACTAACAAATGAGTTTGTGTTAGTGAATGGCAGAACAGAGCACAGGAGGAAAATGCGTTGGCATTTTTGAAGATATCCTCAAAACCTCTCAACGTATTTTTCTTACGCAGAGATTTGTCTTTTCATTTTGATCTAAAGTTGCGGAAACCAGCAGACGTTCCTGAAACATGTGGTTCATAGCTTTTCCACGTTGTCTCATATCTATCTATCTATCTATCTATCTATCTATCTATCTATCTATCTATCTCAGTCTTTTCGTATCTATCTATCTATCTATCTATCTATCTATCTATCTATCTATCTATCTATTAGGTTGGTGCAAAAATAATGTCGTTTTTTGACGTTCAACTTCAAAAGAAAACATTATTTTTGCACCAACCTAATATCTATCTTTTAATATCTATCTCAGTTTTTTCATATCTATCTATCTATCTATCTATCTATCTATCTATCTATCTATCTATCTATCTATCTATCTATACACATAATAAATGAGAATTCACACTATTTCGACTTTACACCTAGAGGCCATAGCCCAACATATTTTGGAATCAGGCCGAGTCAGTGAGCAAATTAAAAACATTCCGAGCCGAATCCAGACTGCAATTCTTAAATTTAGGATTCCTAAGTTTTCATTACTGCGTTTTTTTTTCGGATTCCGCCATCTTGCTTTTACTGATAAAAACAATTAAAGGTACACAAATCTCTAACTTTTAATAGCTCATGTTCAAATGCAAAAAAATACTGTTCTCAAATTATAGCGTTTCAAAATAAAATTGTTCATGTTTTCAATTTTACTCCTAGGGACCGTAACCCAACATATCACACTATTTTAGAATCAGGTCGACTCCGTCAACAAAGTAAAATTATTTCGGCTCAGATCAGGTCAGGCAATCCTGAAATTTTGAATTCCCAACTTTTCATTACTGCGATTGTTTTCGGCGATTTTTTATGTGATTTGCTGAGATGAATTTTTGTACGATACAAATTTTTATAAGTTGGAAATAAATTTGGGAATAATTAAAATAAGTAAGGACCTACGTACATCAAATTGTCTTTAAATTAAGTGGGGACAGAAGAATTATCGTTGAACTTTTAAAAGGTAAGCTTCCAATTTTGAGTTCTTCTGTAGTTTATTGTTGCCTATCGCCTACGGCAGCAGTTTGCCTCGCAAAAAGAAATCTCCTCCAACAGAGGACCGGATTGCCATCAAAAGAGCCAAGACTGCAGCGAGGAAAAGAAAGTGCCATGCAAATGAAAATTCATACCAAACGGCAGCCAGGAGAGCTTTCAATGCTAGGAATATGCAAAGACTTAGGGACTTTCAAACTCCTGAAAAAGCCGAAGGCTCAATTATGAGCCCTCCGCAGGAGCTAGCATAATTGCCTCCTGATAGGGCGTCTTTTAATCTATCTATCTATCTATCTATCTATCTATCTATCTATCTATCTATCTATCTATCTATCTATCTATCTCAGTCTTTTCGCATCTATCTATCTATCTATCTATCTATCTATCTATCTATCTCAGTCTTTTCGCATCTATCTATCTATCTATCTATCTATCTATCTATCTATCAGTCTTTTAATATCTATCTATCTATCTATCTATCTATCTATCAAAGACAAAGACAGTTTCCTTGAATTTTTCATTTAATGTTTTTATGAACAAATTATTTCTTAATATACTTAGTATTGTCTCTGTTTTTCATATGCAACACTTTTAAAAACAATGTTATGTTTTATCTAATATAATTATTTAAAATTCAATTACACACACACGCGCGGGCGCACGCCCCCCCCCCTATATATATATATATATATATATATATGGTGTGTTGTTTTGTATAATGACTTCTTTTTTGTTTATATAATATTTTATTTAGGTTCTTTGAGGTTTCTCCTATGTATCTTTGTGACAATTATTACAGGCGATCGAGTAAAGTCTTACAAGTTTTATCGTATTATTTTGTTTTGTATTGACTAAGTCTTTTGTTGTTTTAGATGTAGTAGTAACAAATTTTTAGATAGAGTTTAGATAAAGACATTTTACAAAACAATGCATCAGCTGCGTTGTTTGCCCACTGTAAAAAGATTAGCCACAATTTTAACATAAAAATGCTACTCTGGTCAAAAGAAAAAAAAAAAACAATTTACTACAACGAAAATGTCTTGACTTGATCTCAAGTTCATCTATAGTAAATTTGTGCCCAAGCTCTTACAACATTTCTCCATTTCAGACGAATCTTTTATTATCCCAGTTGGGGATATCTACTAACAAAAGTGATGAAAAGAAGAAGAAATAGAATTTAAATGAAATCGGCTAGATAAAATTAAAAAAAAATTAAGCCTAAGATTCCCAGCATCCCTATTTTGTGCGCATATGTAGTCGCACCAAAATAACAAATTTAATTCACTGAAGATCTAAAGGACAAAGCGCGTCATAAAAAAAAAAAAAACTTTTCCCACTTTGTCATACATTTTCCCATATATATATATATATATATATATATATATATATATATATATATATATATATCATTAAAATTTCATAGGCGTTCTAGTCGTCTGAAGATGACGAGAGCGTGAAACTTGAGCAACAACTCGAGATGTCATTTGTTAAATGCTGCCATTGTGAAGCGTTTTTCTGCTCTGTCTATGTAGTTTCATCATTAAGAACATTACGTTACTGCGAAGGTAGGTGTTTGCCTTTTCATTTTCTCTTCTTGTTCGGGATTTTACACACACACACACACATATATGTAATCAAGACCTTTAATACTTCGCTAAAAAAATCATACTCTGATAAAAAAAAGGGTCACAAACTTTATAAACAATTTTTTATCGTCTAAATGTTTATGTTATTAAGAGGAAAGACCAAAGTATCTTTTGATTATTTTTTTACTTTTTTATAATCCTTCTAGGTACATTCGAAATTTCAGTTAAAAATCTTGTTTTTTTAGTCAGCAAAATTGCCATAAAATCGCCCATGTCAGCTATTTTTGACAACTTTATAAACAAAAGTGAAATTTCCCGTTTATAAAATCTTGTAAAATTCAAGTATACCTTTTTGAAAAGTTATTTTAGGAAAATTAGAAAATTTAAAGTTAACTTGTGTCATTGGAAGCAAACATTACTTAATTTTTAAGAGAAAAAAAATTAAAAAATGCGAAAATGCGACGATAATGGTCAGTCAGAGAATTTGATACGTGCAAGTGAAAACAAAGTAATTTCTTAAGGCCTTTCTCTTAAAACACGTGATCGATTATTTCTGAACCGTGCATCCATAGTTTTTAGAGAAAAACATTTTAAATACATTTTTGCATATTAAGAAATATTTTTAAAATACCATGGTGTCACAGATTGTAATAAGCTTTCAAATTTATGATTTGTAAAAATATATATTTTAATAACAGCATTTCCAATTTTAAATTTTAAAATATTTATCAAATTTATCACATTTCGTATATAAAATTGGAAAAAAGGAAAACAATTTTTGTAAAAATTCATTTTTCATCGAAAAAAATATTTTGTCTTCAGACAATAGTATACTTAATATACATTATTCATAAAGTTATATATTATTTAAGTAAATATTAAGTAAATGTTGTTAATACTGTTTATTATAAACAGAGCATTTACTTAAATATTTGTATCTATATAAAAAAAGAACGTTTAAACATAAAAAATGTCTTAAAATAATTGTCGGACATTGTCCATTTCATAATGTGTGAGGTCATTTGTTTACATTTGGATACGCATTGAGCAGTAATGAATATACGATAGAAAATCATGGAGAATTGTAGTTTAATATATATATATATATATATATATATATATATATATATATATATATATATATATATTAATCAATTCACCACAAGGAATGTGATAACGCCCCTAAGACACAAGAGGCCACTGGGAGTGAAAGAAAGTGAAAATATACTTTAGAAGGAACCGGAAACACAAACAGGAAATAAGGCGTAATCTCTACTGTTCCATAGACTAGATAAGAATGTGATAGAAATATATATATATATATATATATATATATATATATATATATATATATGAGAGCTGATGGAGTAAAAATCCACTGTTCGTAGAATTTACTTTTAGAAAAATGCTCAATGCAAAGTAGAGCAATATATTATTATTATTATATAAGAGATTATAATAAAAACATTTTGAAATCGCTACACAAGAGATTTCATGTTTCAATACTATGATTGTATTTCTTCGGGCAATGGTAACTGTAAATATAAAATTGGTATTGTACTCTAGTCGTTCTCATCGTACCTATATATATATATATATATATATATATATATATATATATATATATATATATATGTATATATATATATATATACATATATATATGTCAAAATTTCAGATGTAAATAAAACATATCTGTAAAAAGATAATATGAATTAAGACAAAAAGAAAGAATGTTCTTAGTTGACTCGTCTTGTCATCTGATTCGTCAAAGTAAATTTAAGGATTTTATTTTGCAATTAGTATTTGTAAATACATGTAAAAAAGTTGTTAGTTTTCAGATTTTTAAAATTTAAGAACACTCTTAGTCTTCAAGTTAACTGGAAATCAAGGTAAACTATGGAAGATCATAAATGATGTAATTTAATGTTTAATGAAAAAAAGTTAGTAAATATTGTTCTTGAATTTTTTCATGATGTAAGTATTATTTATTTTATTTTAATTTGAGAAGTTAATTAATAATGTATTTACATATTTTAAATAATAGATGATTTAACATTTTTTTAATTTTTAAAGATTTTTATAGACATGTATGTTGGGTTGGGAAACTTTTAGGAGAAGAGATATTGAAAAAAAAAGGTATCAGATTTATATTTTTGTAAGATTCAATAGTGACACTCTCAAGAATTTTCCATCTAAATAAGTTACTTTTTCTTTTAATAAGTGTGGTATTCTTTAGATTGAAAAATAACAATCATTTTTCCTTCCGTTTGTTGCAAAATAAAACCCTTGCATTCAACTTGATAAAGACCACCAGAGGATGAAAGTATCGACTAAGTTTTCTTTTTCTCTTTATTCATATTGTCATTTATAAAAAATACTTTTAGTTATATCTGAAATCACACACACACACACACACACACACACACACACACACACACACAGAGAGAGAGAGAGAGAGAGACAGAGAGAGAGAGACAGAGACACACACACACACACACACACACACATATATATATATATATATATATATATAAGGGAGAGATTATTGTTGTTACAACGAGAGAAAAGTGTATATTTTAAACAGAAGAGAGGAGACACAAATATTTTTGGTCATAATACGGATTTTTAAAAATATATATTATACTTTATTTTCATATTTTTGCTACATGAGTTTCGGGATCTTTTGACCTTCGTCAGCCGAAGAGTGATTATTTTTACATATTATTTGAAGGAATTAATTTTCCTTATGTTTTCCGATGTTTAACCATTGTCTTTGTGCATAGCAGTACTACTACGCATACCCGAAATCTGTGTAACATAAATATGGAAAATAAAGTATACATATATATATATATATATATATATATATATATATATATATATATATATATATATATATATATATATATGCTTTGATAAAGTCCATCAAAAGAAAAAGTGCATCTGCTAAGGTTTTCTTTTTGTTTTTATTCACCCATATTTTTAAATACCTATTTTAAGGAGCGACAAAATTTGTCTATATTTCTGAGACACATGACACAGTGGATAAAGGCGTTGGTTAGATCCAGTGACAAAACCAAAGAGTGTGAGTTCAGTACCCGGTTAAGGCAGTGGAGAAATTGAAGGGGGTAATTAACAGGAGATCTCTGATAACAGACATCCATTAAACATGGCACGCGGAACTAGAACAGTCTACCCCAGTGAGCGAAATAAAGGGTTCAGTTCGACATTCCAACCACCTAAAGAAGGCCGGAGTGTACAACGGCTGAAACGTTGTAATAAATATGGCGACAAAGATGAGGACAATAGTCTGAATAATGTAAATAGCGACAAGATTGTTGATCATTTTCTCAAGTGATCCTACAGATTTCGTAGCAGACAATAAAGATAGTTGTCGGAAATTTCAAAGATCTTAGCGCGCTTACAATATACTGAGAAGCTAATATGTGGAAATTCAAATTTAGAGCCAAATAAATTGCACAAAAATGACTTAATTTTGAGTTTCAGTAATGTTTCTTATATCTGTTAGGTTTTTCTACAATTCTACAACGGGGTTTCCAATATATATATATATATATATATATATATATATATATATATATATATATATATATGTAAGCAAATATAAATGGATATAAATCCGACAGAATGGAGAAAAATATTTGGAAAAAACAAACAAAAGTCCTTAAATGCAATTATGTTGTTTTAATATGAATGAAATGTCAACGTCTGACGTTTCGGTTTAATAAACCTTCTTCAGGACAATATTCATTAAAATACGATTAACATAATCAGTTCAACATGACAAAGACGATGGACATAAAAACAAGACTGGTATTTATTCGTACAAAAAGCACAAATTGTGGCACGAGGCCAATAAAGGGGAGGGGTAGAGGCTGGTCAACACTAACTATCTTATACCTAGCTAATCAGATTCGCGACCCATTCGTACATTACATTTTACCCATTCACCAAAAGAACTCGTCCATCACCAAACAATCCTTCAACCACCATAATACTCAAGGGAGACCTATCAAAAACGCGCCCCATACCATAAAAATTCTAATGATGATATATATATATATACAATTCTAATAATGATAAAATGAGAGGGGAGGGAAATGAACCCAATAATAAACTTAAAATAAACACAAATACAAACTAAACATAATTGATGTTAGTAGGGACCGTCCAACCCATAAAACAGAGAAGCCGCTGTATTCTGCCCAAGGGGCAAAATCAAGAGACGCTCTCGCTAAGGGAGTGGGAAAAAGTATAAAATATTAGGCTAGAATGGGAAAATCTAAAACTGACCCAGTCGAGATGAAAGGGGGGGGGTTCAAAACAAACTGGGGAGGATGGGAATCTCAACTTGGATCATAGCCAAATAACGGCCGGGATGCAGGCCAGGAACAACACTTACTCACATTAACTAGGTACACTGAAGCTTGTCTAACCTAACTAAGGGGAGGGTTCCACAGGAAGCCACCCCAATGTGCAATAGGTTGACCTAGAAGAGAAAATCAAGGCTAGCCCCATTCACACGAAGCAAACTCGCTTCTTTTACCCACCTTTCGCTAAAGACTGTCGAATACAATCGTTTTCTATCCGATCTAATCTTCATCTTGAGCTGATGCTCAAAGAATCGAATTAGATCCGAATGAGAAAGACGATTGCCTCGCAAGACTTCCTCCTTTCGCGTCGTCCAAATCACCATTCGAGCCGTGGCCATCAGCGTCAGAAACACCATCCGTTTCATCTCGGAATACGGGGGCGACACATTGTCACACGTGTATCCGCGATCAATGGACACAAGCTGTTCGGGAGCGAGACGGACCTGAGGGCAATGGTAGAAGGCGTGCGCAGCCGTTTCTTCTAAGCCAAGGCCACACCGTTCACAGTCTGGCAAATCCGCCAAGCCCCATATGAAAGCCTTGTCGCTGAGAGGCAGCCGATTCCGAGCCAATCGCCAGCTAAGCGAAAACTCAGGGTTACTGAGGTAATCCGCCGCTGGCGCCCAAGACCAGTAGGAGCGATACTCCTCCTCCGACAAGCCGAGCGTATCTCGTAGGAGATCCTTCGCGGGCCTCTCCACTAATTCACGATAGAAGACCTTCCTAGACCGAGAAAGGTCAAGGCCGACCGACACTCGCGAAGGGTTTACGACCGCGCTCAACCCGCGAGATGGGGGGACTGATGGTAAGGCCAGGGAACGCGTCCCTAACAATCCCCTCCAGTATCGGATCTCCTCCAGTCAATGCACGGCGTAAGAAAGCCAACCTAGAGGCACGGATGTGACTCGGCAGGTGCGGCATTCCCAGCCCCCCATGACACGGACGTTTAGTGCAGACTCGTCTGTCGACACTTAGCACTTTAGAGACTGAAGCCCTTAGCTTTGGTCTAAAGTTTGCAACTGGTTCAAAAGACTACAATATTAGCAAACTGATAAATATAAACTACAAACACAGTGATTCTGACTTCCATAAAGGTTTTACCCAAGGCATTTTAGCTGCCTCTTTTGATGGCCAAAATATGAAATTCACTTTACCTAAGAGGTATATGAATGCCTTAAAATCCTTGTCTATGAATAATAATATTATTATATCTCCTTCTGACATAGGAGGCGGTGTTGTTGTCATGGATACCATTGTTTACAACCAGAAAATGTTGGACTTGCTAAATGATAGAGACACTTATGAACAGATCACCCCTATACAAGTTTCTAAGAATCTAAAAGAATTTAATAGGTCCTATAAGAAACTCATATGTAATGAAGATAAAATTTGGCTTTCCCTTATTAACTACCACCTCACCGTCCCTAAAATTTATGGCCTCCCCAAAACCCATAAGCCTAACATTCCATTAAGGCCCATCATCTCGGGTATAGGCTCAGCTCCTCATAATATCGCTAGATATTTAACTAAATTTCTAACTCCAATTCTGGGCACCGTAATTAACGCACATATAAAGAATTCAGGCTCTCTTTTAAATAGGTTGAGAAATATTGATATAGGTAACAAATCCCTACCTAGCTTAGACATCAAATCGTTATTTACTAATATACCTGTTAATAAATGTATCAAACAATTAGAGAACCACCTTAAGAAAATTGACTTTAAGCTACCTATCTCTATCTCAAAATGCATCAAATTATGCATCCTTTGCACTTCACATTGTTTCTTCCAGTATAATAATATTTATTATAAACAAAAAATTGGTTTACCAATAGGGAGTCCTCTCTCTGGATTCCTAGCATGCATATTTCTAGAATTTCTTGAATCTGGACCTTTTAAAGATGTCATTCCACCTGATACACATTACTTCCGATACATCGATGGCATTTTATTTATCTACCCACATAAACATGATTTAAACAAGATTACTGATAGATTAAATAAAATAGAACCTGCTATAGAATTTACCTATGAACTTGAGTCTAATAATTCTTTACCTTTTTTAGACATACTACTCATTAAAAATAAAAATAAATTAGAATTCAAAGTATATGGTAAACCCACATGTAAAAATGACTATTTACATTTTTACTCTCACCATGATACTAACACTAAGAGGGGTATTATTATTGGATTCTATTTAAGGGCTCTTCGCATCTGTTTAGATGATGAATTCACATATATTGAGGATACCTTTTCAAATCTTTCGTATCCGAGACAATTATTACAGAGAGCTAAAAATAAAGCGTTGAAAATTTACTCATCAGCGCAAAATGACACCTCGAAGGCCACTACAACTACATCAATGAAAGGTACACTTTCAGCTGCCTCTGATAATAATTCTTTTGATCGCATCTTTCTACCAAATAACCATTTGACCGAACGTATTTCCAATAATTTAAATGCGTAAAAAATTAAAACTACAATATTACCTACTAGAACTATCCGTAATTTATTAAATAGCACCAGCAAACAACATATTACATCCGATGCTTGCATCTACCAAATCTCATGCAAAAACTGTGACCTAAAATATGTGGGTGAAACATGTAGGTCCGTAAAATCTCGTGTTTTCGAACATAAACGAGATATTCGCCTCGGAAATTTGAACAATGCTTTAGTTGTACACATAACTAAAGCAGATCATAATTTCGATTTTGATTCCGTGAAGATTTTAAAATATTTTCATAATAAAAATCTTAGGAGGATTTATGAAGCAGGTATAATATCCATCTCACGTACGGTGAATACTAGACCTGGTTTCTTTAGTATTTCCCCTTTTTTAGCGAGATTAATGCTCGACAAGCGTACATACAATTTTCCATCATAATAGAATTCTTTTCATTTTTTCGTTTTCATTCAAAATACTCAAATTTTAGGAATACGTTTTGAAAGCGTCGCCCATTTGACGACAACGTGACCATGCTTAAACGGAAAGCTGATCATTTAAAATTTTCAGTTATCTGTTTTGGATAAGTCTTGTTTTTATGTCCATCGTCTTTGTCATGTTGAATTGATTATGTTAATTGTATTTTAATGAATATTGTCCTGAAGAAGGTTTATTAAACCGAAACGTCAGACGTTGACATTTCATTCATATTAAAACAACATAATTGCATTTAAGGATTTTTGTTTGTTTTTTCCAAATATTTTTCTCCATATATATATATATATATATATATATATATATATATATATATATATATATATATATATAAAAACAACGGCGTCTTCCTTGATGCGTTTCATCTTAACATCAAGAAACAGATTAGACAACTGGAAAGAATCAATATAAAATTAAGTAGACATAATATGTCTCTGTTATTCAATGAAACATGTTTGAATGAAGATATGCTACGTAAATATGCATGCAGACATAGGTACATACATACATACATACGTACATACATACATACATACATACATATATCGTGATTTCCCAGGCACCTATAGTTGGTCTAATGGCTAGCAAGCTTGTCTCGCTAGAACCATTACAGATCAGTAGTGAGTTTAATCCTCACTGGGTGCCTCGTTCTTTCGGCCATGTGCCACATCTAAGCTACGCTTAGAAAATCTTTGGGCACCTCGACGTAGTGTACTGGTTAGAAAGCTTGTCTTGCTAAATCAATTACGACTGAATAGTGATTTCGATGCTTAATGGGTGACCCATAATTTCGCTCTTGTGGCACGTCTAAGTCGGACTTATAAAATCACTATATCGTGATTTACCACCTGATGAAACGTTAAAAATTTTTTTAACGTTGAAATAAGATGTAATGTTTTGTAGTGGGTATGTGCATGTTCTAATGTAACACTGCATAATTAATATATATATATATATATATATATATATATATATATATATATATTACTTTAAATGTTAATCTGAATGTTTGCCAGTCCTTGAAAGAGACGCACCGTTATTTTAAACATGGGTATCCACTAAACCACTGAAAATAACATAAATAATACTTCAAAATTCGAATTTGAAATAAATACATTAATTCTTTATCTATCTATCTATCTATCTATCTATCTATCTATCTATGCACAGGCTGCGATGGATAAATTGTCGTCTAATTATGCAAAAATGAAAATAACGCTAACTTCTCATTTTAACAGATACAGTTAACAAAATTACACACACACATACAAACATAGATAGATAGATAAAATAGGAACTGCCACTTAGACTCTTTAATCTTCCTTGTTACTGTCTTTAAATGCCTTCATTCCTGGTTGCTTTTTCCTGTCCACTAATGAAATGCTTAGCAGAAAAAGAACATAAAAACAATTGAATTTCACTTTTAGGTTTAAGTTCTTCACTCAGAATTGTCCCCCGTCCCGGGTAAGACGATAAACTACATCCGCGTCCCGGGTAAGACGATAAACTACATCCGCGTCCCGGGTAAGACGATAAACTACATCCGCGTCCTGGGTATGACTATAAACTACATCCGCGTCCCGGGTAAGACGATAAACTACATCCGCGTCCCGGGTAAGACGATAAACTACATCCGCGTCCCGGGTATGACGATAAACTACATTTGCGTCCTGGGTATGGCGATAAACTGCATCCGCTTCCTGGGTATGATGATAAACTACATTCGCGTCCTGGGTAAGACGATAAACTACATCCGCTTCCTGGGTATGATGATAAACTACATTCGCGTCCTGGGTAAGACGATAAACTACATCCACGTCCTGGGTATGACTATAAACTACATCCTCGTCCTGGGTATGACTATAAACTACATCCGCGTCCCGGGTATGACGATAAACTACATCCGCGTCCCGGGTAAGACGATAAACTACATCCGCGTCCTGGGTAAGCCGATAAACTACATCCGACAGCAAGGCCTTTGATCAGGAGATTTTGAGGAGCGTGGAACCACCTCTTAATTGCTGGTGTTCTCAGGTCCACCCCGATACGGGGTGCTAGCACCTGGTAGGTTCCCGGCTATGGGAAAATAGTTGCCCCCCTCCCCGCCAAACTGCGGTCAAAACACTATGAAAGTGTAAAAAGGGTTTTAATACCAGCTATACTTTTTTGTAAAATATTATTACTAGCAATGAATTTTTGAATGGTAAAATTGTTATCAGCAATACATTTTTGGTAAAGAAATATTATAAACATTACATTTTTGAAGGAAAAAGTATTACCAGCAATACATTTTTTGAAAAATTATTACCAGCAATAAAAATCTTGTTGGCATTAAATAACCCATTGAGGTTGATATGACGTAAAACGAAACAAACTAAACCAAACCAAACCAAACCAAACCAGAATTGTCCCACAGGCCCAGTGAATTGATACAGGGTTTGAGTATTTTGTGTTATAGTAATTATGAGTCCCATCCCTGGGACTAGGTGGAAGAAATAACCGAGCAATACTAAATAAGATATGAACAAGACATCCCTAGACATGGTCAGTATAAGGAGAAAAATCTACTACTGTAGATTAAATAAGTTTACCAGGATCAGCAAATACCTGATGAAGGCTGAAGGGAACAACTGTCGAAACGTTGTGATATCAACAAAGCTGGGAAAAATAGTCCGTATATAAGCAATGTAAATAATTTAATTTTAATTAACCAATCATAGAAATAAGCCAAGAACCGATTTCTTAATCTCTTTAATGAATTTAAACTTCTTGAAACCTTGGTTCCCATAAAATTACTAAAATTTCTTATTCTTAAACTCACCAGTTAACTGCGGAATCATAACAAAGTAAGTAATTGGATAAATATTTACTGTTTAGCTTTTCTGACTTGAAAAATATATAAGAAATTGAATCTTTGTCATTGACAAGTAAATAAGAAAACGAAACAAAATTGTCTGACAATAGTTTGTACTGTATATACTTGCGTATCATACGACTTTGAAAGACCTCATTTTAAAGCTAATTTTAAGGAGGTCGCATCATACACGAGATATAATATTAGCCTATGTACTGCTGGCCTTGGCTACGCCGTTGACCAAACTATATATCCATTTACTGTAGTAAAAAATCACAGCTGTATTTAAAATAAACATAATTTTGATAAAAACTAATGTTTTACTTAACTGTATCCAATAATAATGCATGTAATATTCACATATTAGTATCGTATTATAAAATACAAACATGGCGAATGTGCACCTTGTTTCCGTTTATAATATCGTGGGTTATCAGTTATAATTAAGTGTATGAGCGTTGAAACAGAATAGTTTGATATGGCCTTGTTAGTTAGATAGCTCACCGTAAGAGCGGTATAAAACAAGAAAATCAAATTGTAAAGTGAAACAACAAATTTATATACATATAAATCAATTTAGGTCTTTAGAAATAAAATGAATGTATTTTGGTTGATACAAGGTCGTCGTAGTAGTCCTTGCAAGAATGAGTTTATGTGTACGTAGGCAGGAACGTATGTGTGGATATATGTATGTATGAGCGTTATTGTAGGGATGAATGTCTTTGAAGTAATCGCTCAGTCTTAAATGTTCCTGTCGTTTATCAAGTATAAAAGAGATGAGGGAGAAAGGTAGAGATAATAATAACGATCGCTTGACGTTTGTCAAGGAACGTGTTAATACGCTCGTCTCCTTCTCTCTCTGGTGACAGGTTGCCCGTCTTTTATTTTGTTTGTGGGACTTGAAAAGGTCATTTGGGAAATCACTCCCGGATATGATTCGGGCCTTACCATTGGACGACGAACAAACTTTGCGTCGGCTCGCGAAAAGGTCCGTTAAAGAATTTGTTTTCTAAGAATTGAAGATTATTTTAATTTTGTTTTTAAATGTTTCCTAATTTTCTATTGGTCGAAAACATTTCGCGTCAAGGTGTGAAATTTCACGGGTTTTTTTTTTTAATTCGCTTTTGCGTGTGTGTTAAGCAAAGTTTGTAAATTCGAGTCTTTTTAATTTCTAACAAAATCAATGAGTCAGTGCTTAGCATTTGAATTTTAAATCTAGATCTTGTTTTTTTCACTACAATAACATGTTTAGTTGTTTCTTGTTCGGTTGCTTATGGCTGTACGCGTTTACGCAACGAGTATAGCGTCAGTAACGATACTTTTATCATTCTCTTTTACTTTTTTAACTTATTTAACTAGAAGATGGCATAAAGAGATAGAAGAAAATAGGTTAGTCTATTGTAATTTGGTCTCTCAAAAAAGGAACTCGCATGATACACGAGATACATAATAAAATCATTTTTATAAGTGAAAATTTGGGGGTTGCATGATACTCGAGATCGCCTGTTACACGAGCATATACGGTATATATGTAATCAGTAAATAAACATGGCTGATTTGTAGCAAAAGATGAGATGTTGTCGAAGGTTTCGATTGTTTATTGCAACCCTGAAGACCTATCTTCTCCCAACAAATAATCAGAGAAACTTGTTAACCCAATCGCTTACAAGGCAAGCACAACCTTGACACATCAGAAGTCATTTTTAAACACATAGACTGAGAAGGAAAAGATTTTGATCATATTCACTTATAGAGAAGGTATTATTTTAATTAAACTTCTTTAGCGGGGGAAATACAAAGACCCCTGTTTGTGTTTTCTTTTCGTTGACACCATTGTTATCAGGAAATTGATGTTGGAATTTATGAATATATTTGATGAAATTATTTCTCATTTATTTTCTTTCGATTTATTTTTTTTTTCAAATGTCTTGACTGACAAGTGTAGTTTCATGAATAAAATTTGAATATTTAATTCATGTTGATCTTTTGAGCAAAGAGCTTTCTTGTTTTGTTTTCTCCGCCTCTGACAAAAAGAAAGTTGATAGCTGGTGTTAATATTTCATTTTTCAATGCCAGGTATCCGTTATCAAAGTTGATATTTTATTCATGGAAATCTGTTACAAGCAAAACGGCTCGATTTTACGAGGGAAACAAATCCAAACCAGACAATTTAAATTTAGCAGAATTTTGTTTTACACTATTGTTCATCCAACACAAGTCCCAAGAACCACTCAAGTTAGAAGGTTACTGAATGTATTTTATTATGGATGCAAGAGTAAAGATTGACTGATTTATTTCTTGTCAGTTATTTAAAACCGAAACACATTTCAGATTGTAGGAGGTTGTTTACAGTAACCGGTGTTCCCAAGCGGTCCCTCATCTAAGTACTGACCGAGCTAGACACTGCTTAACTTTGGTGATCAAACGAGAACCAGTGTTTGAAGGAGGTAAAAAGTGCAGATTATGAGGATATGTAGGACAGATAACAGCTGACCCTAGGTTTGAAGAGGTTATGGTTGTAGTGATTGGGGAACCGGCTTTCCTCGGGCGTTTGGCTACTCGAGTAACCTACAGGGAAACCCGAACTGAACCCTTTATTTAATCTATGGGGATAGACTGTTCTCGTTATGCTCTTCATGTCTAGGGATAGCTTGTCTAGTTTGTACTTTTAGTACTGCTTAGTTTCCACAGAGTTCAAGTACATACTGCCGACCTAGTCATGTCGCCAAATAAAAATAGCTTTGGAAATCTTACCGGGATTCAGCATTGGCGGCCACAATCTTAGCAGTATAAGATACTCAGATGACACAGTACTAATAGCAGACACGGGAAAGAAATTAGAAAATCTCCTACAGAAAATAGCGACGGAGAGGGAGAAGAAAGGACTAAGCATAAACTACAAGAAGGAGGGCATGGTCATCCGTAAAAGGATGAACCTGAAATGCGATTTGCAGTTCGGGAACACTAGAATCAAGCAGACGTGGAAGTTTAAATATCTGGAAAGCGTCTTGACAGATGACGGTAAGTGCAACACTGAGGTCCGTAGACATATGAGGGATGGTCAAGGACACATTCAAAAAGCTGGGCAGAGTACTGCGAGACAGGAGGATTTCTTTGGTGACAAAGAAAAGAATACTGAACTGTTACGTGACATCTGTCCTTCTTTACGGCAGCGAATGTTGGACGCTTTCCTCAAAGATGAAGAAGAGACTCGAGGCGACGGAGATGTGGTTCTACAGAAGGATGCTAAGGATATCATGGACCGAGCGTGTGAGCAACGATGAAGTCATAGCGAGGTTGAAAACAAGGAGGAGGCTTATACTTAATATCAGGAAGAGGAAGCTGATGTTTCTGGGACACATAATGAGGAAGGAAGGTCTGGAGAATTTGATACTCACGAGTCGAATAGAGGGAAATAGAGACAAGGGAAAACAACGCGTGACATACCTGGCGGGCTTAAGCAAGTGGATGACAGAACGTGGTCTGGAGGAGGAAGCAGAGGGAAGGAACTGGCTGAGATCTGCAAGGGATAGAGGGGGTTGGAGATCCATGTCTGAAAGAACATGGCACATAAAAAGAAAATAAAGAAGGATTAAAGTGTTTGTTTTAGAAATTGGTAACATAGTAATTGTGAGTTCAGTCCTTGGGTTGGACGATGTGTAGTTGCACTCAGTGAAAATAAGGAGAGCAATAACTGAGCCGTTCTAAAAATAAGAACTAGACGAGATATTCCTAAACATGAAGTATGGTCCGAGAACAGTCTACCCAACTAGAATCATAATTCTCTGTAGGTTATCCAGATTCCCATACACCTGAAGAAATCCGGTGATTGGAAAATGAAGAATGGACGGCTCCTGTCCATATATGGCAACAGTACTCCATTTTCTGTCTGATCTGGCTCTTGTAAAAATATAGGATAGTAGTAGTGGGTGGTCAGGTACTTGCTGGTATAATACAAGGAACTAACCATTTTTACAGCATCTTTAGAGATGAATGGTACGTACGATTTCCACTTGAGGCCCGGGTTGAGCTTAAACCCTAATTGGTGTTCAAAGCACGGTGACTCCCTGAGGGAACATCCATTTCTCATGGCCTTAAGATAAACAATATGGCTTTCGTAAACCGCCAATGTATTAATAGTTATTACTGAATTTGTCTATCAAGTTTTAGATAAAAACAGCAAGCTTCAGGCTGTGACATTAGATACTATGAAGGCATTTGTCAGGGTTTGGCATGCTGGTCTTCTTCACAACCTCAAGGGCTATGGTGTCTCTCTGGCCGAATATTTGAAGATTGGAGGAAGTCCTGTGTCCGATTAGCACCTCCTAACGATTATGCAGATGGAATGTGAAAAGTTAAAACTGCAGCCGTGAACTTCTTCGGCATCGAAGGCATTGTCCAAAAGGTCAAAATGGAATTGTATATATGCATGCAACAACGGAACGAACATATTAAAAGAAAATGTGCAACAAGAAATTAAAAAAGAGACAAACAAACAAGGAAGAATTGAATAATATAACACAGAAATAAAAGTGGGAGGAGCAACTAGAAAACACTGCAGGTAAAAAATCATGGACAAGGCTATGCAGAGGACACCAGAAGTGAGAAACAGAAAACAATCATTCATTAGACCCTATAGATTGACATTACAGATACACAAGCAAAGAACCTTAAGAAATAATAAAAACACATCACTTGAAGACTTCCAACAGCAGCAACAACTAAAATGAATATCTCATGCACCTAGAAGAGGTATAATAACATAGTCAAGATGCTAACTTTCCACACTACCAAAAACAGTTTGGAAGTAAACTTCCATCAAGGCTAGAAAGAGCTATAACAGTTATTGGACTTGAAAAGTCCAATTTAATGAAAAATCGATTTAAGAAATACTAACTGTTCTATCAATGAATGTCCAATATTTCCTGTATGGAAATGGCTAATATCTCGATTACCATAGACATTCTGAAGAATGGAACCATTTCCAGTTGACCAAAGATGCAGCTTTGGGGTTTCATGTTTTTCTTTTCAAAAGTGAAAATATTCTGTGACTATCTTGCTTTGTTTTAAGAACTGATAATAAACAAAACATACAGATTTCCTCTGACAAAGAACTGATGGAGATAAAATGCTGTTTTAGATCTTGATAGAGGACTTTCGCGCAGAATCGCAGAAACAAGGAATAATGTCTGGGATGGGGTATTATCATTATTTACAATACTTTAATCGTGATCACGAATCCTGCGACCGATCAGGGTCGTACGGGTACCATACGTACTGCAGCCACAGTAGAAGTTTTGTTTCTTAGGAAAGTGACCCTGGCGGAGCCCAAACTTCCCCAGGCCAGTTTTTAAACTCAGTGTTACCTTCTCCTAAACTGGTTGCTATCCAAGACTATAGAACCTCGTCTGTCCTGCTATTTAACCATAGCTGGGGAGAGAAGAGGATTCATGTCTTTCCCAAGGATATAAACATGTAAGTGAATGCAATGGATCCGACTTGAATTGGAAATCAGCTGTCCGATTCCTCAGTTCAAGCTGCTATCCATTACTCCCTCATGCTACATAAAATGTTTAAATTCAAGCTGATATGCTCATTTTTGTTGTTATTGTCAGCGGAAAACGTTAGTCCAAGAAGATGCAATGAATCCCTCTCTTGGATAGCATCAGCAATACTGATGGAAGGCAGAAGGGGTTCTTTGCCATAACTAAAAGAGAGCCATTTCGTTTTTGAAGCATTGAAATTAACAGGCTACTCATTGCCCTAGTTAATAATAGATTGTAGATAATTTTTGAGACGAGCTGCAAATTCAGCCTTATTGAACGGATCAAATTTATTGTTAAGACAGGAGTAAATAGTTATGTCATCAGCACAGATACCGAGTTGAGATCTAATGAAATTAGGAAGGTCATTTATGAAAATTAGAAACAATGTACGTCCCAGGATAGAGCACTGGGAAAAAACTGCATTTATGTAAAAAGATCTAGAAGAGTGGCCATTAAAGTTAAATTTCATTTCATGACTTGCTAAGAAAGACGGAATTTGTTCAAAAATTTGTACAGAAATACCGTAACCTTTCCACTTGTGAAGAAGAGCAGAATGCCAACCCTCGTCAATTGTCTTCCAGATTTCAAAAGCAACAGTCCTAGCTTCACCATTATTATCTAAAGCTTGATAGAAATAATTAACATATCAGCTATGGACCTAGAGAAGTGAAACCCATATAGCTTATCTGAAAAAAAAGACCCTTCAATGTGAGATGCTTAATCAATTCAGAGTTAATTAGAGCGTCTAGTACTTTGCCCCCCAAAGGTAGAAGGCTATTAGGTCAATATAAGGACCATATAGTTCACCTGAGTTCTCAAAGAATGGAACTACAGAATAGGATTTACAACAATCAGGAAAGCAAGAAACAGCAACGCATTTATTGTAGCATTTAGAGACAACAGTAGACATTTCAAGGGTACATTTCTTAAGAACCATTACAGGGATACCATCAAGTCTACACGTTTTGTGAGGATTAGTTTAGAAATGATAGCAGAAACCATGGGTAGAGTTATATGTATATCATTCAAGAGAGCAAAGTTTGTAAATTCGAGTCTTTTTAATTTCTAACAAAATCAATGAGTCAGTACTTAGCATTTGAATTTTAAATCTAGATCTTGTTTTGTTCACTACAATAACATGTTTAGTTGTTTCTTGTTCGTCTGCTTATGGCTGTACGCGTTTACGCAACGAGTATAGCGTCAGTAACGATACTTTTATCATTCTCTTTTACTTTTTTAACTCCATTCTAAGTAGAAAGTCAGGTGTCTTTGTCATTGTTATCACATGAGCAGCTTTGATCTGAATTTCTTTGAGCCACCTTAGATCTATAAAAGGAGCAGAACTTAGTGAGAGAAAACATTCCACTGCTGAACATGTCATTTCCATGTTCTCTACCACGCCTGTGATCATATGTATCTGAATTTTGCCATCTGATCTCCATCTTCAATAGTATGGGTATGTATTGTTACCTTTAAGTAAACTCTAAAAATATGAATATGATTTTCTTTTAGTGAATTCTTGAAAAGACTCCTTCTTTATTTACAATGAACGCTCAAAGAAATGTTTATTTATTCATCTGATTGAAATACGTTACTTGTATATAGGACATTGTGTTCCAAAAAATATAAAAATAAACAACCTATATATTGGCATGCCGTTTTAATGTTAATTTGTGCCCTTGTTTGAATAAGCGATACCCCTGCAACAGTGACAGTCTTTGGAGACATAAAGAATTTACAACTGGTTGTCACTCCTAATCTTATACTACGCTTGAACGTTTAACTCTTAACAGGCAGCAACAGAAAAAGGCGACCAACTCTGAACATTTCAACCTTTCAAGAGAAAAGAAGTAACTGTTATCTCTGTAAGGGTACAGAAGGTGATTATCTCCCTTTGGTAGGAGATAGGTTACATAAGTCACACTTAATGGTATCACTCCATACAGCTACGAAAGCGCTGGTCATTTTTCAGTTCACTTACAGCGACCAACGGTAAGGTTGCTTTCTTTAGCTTGGAGCCCCCCCCGCCCCTGGACAAGGCAAAGGCTAAATTTGCTCCCCTCCAGAAGCTTACTCCATGGTGCTGTTTCCTTTTGGGCATATATCTTTCTCAAATATATAATGAAACTACAGCTTGCAGTCCTCAAATTGGGAAAACCCAGGATTCTTTGTTTCTCATTTGTGGAATATGTCCTTGCCTGATACAAAGATGAATATAGCCTATTTGAATCTGGATCACTCAAAATGTCTTCTCCAGGTCAGGAGTATCTCCATATTATATGTTAGACCCTTCCTTTTTGTTTTTTCCTGACACTTTGATTTACTGTGTAGATATGTTTGATATATTTTTCTCTGCATGGGACATGTGTATATGTGTATTAGTTTTGCGAATGTTTCTGTGAACAAAGTATGTTTGTCATTATTTTTCCTTTCAGCCATTGTGTTTCGTGTGTGAAATTTGGTGTTGTTATATCACGGATATAATAATGCTTATAATGGGGGAAATACAGATAGAAGAATAAATCTCCTCCTGTTACATCATTTTTTAACTTTTAATCTTTTTGCAGTGAGGTTCATGATATGAAACATTTGCGGCCAACTAGATATTCTTTAGCTTCATTCTCACCAGAACCAATATGGCCTAAAAGCGATGTTAAAATTGAGCTTGTTGATAAAGAATCTGAGGCTGGAAAGAAAGGACTGCCAAAAGTGTTAAGCTGTGCAAAGATTCTTACGGGTACTCAACGAACTTACAATAACCAAGTTACGTCGTCCAAGGACAAGGATTCTTTTGAAGAAAGTCAAGAGAAGGAAAAATACATGTTACTCTCAAGTTTATTTAATGCTCTGAAATATGAAAAGACTTCTGGAGATATTTTTGCTGTTTATCTACAAGAGAGACATCTCAAGGTAAATACTGATCAAATAATTGTCTTGAGCTTTTCATTTTTTTGTTTCTGAGAAATTTGTTTTATCAGACAGTCTATTCTAAATTTACAACAATTACATGAAGTGAATTTATTTTCCATTTAAAAAAATTCAGCTTGAGTAAAAGCAGTGATTCTTCTTCTTTTTCTTCCTCTTCTTTTTCGTTTTCCTCTTCTTTTTCTTCCTGATTTTCTTCTTCTCTTTCTTTTTCTTCTTCTTCTTCTTCTTCTTCTTCTTCTTCTTCTTCTTCTTCTTCTTCTTCTACCTGTTCTTCATTTTCTTCTTCTTTCTCCTCTTCTTCTTCTTTCTGTTTTTCTTCCTGTTCTTTTTCTTCATCTTCTGCTTTTTATATTGAAAAATTAACAAAAATATTCTTGATGGCAATTAATGTATAATCAAAAAAGTTTGGACCACCTTGCATTTAAAAAAACAAAAACATCTTGAAATGCGTGATTTTTACATTATCTTAAAGTAAACATAAAATGTCAGTAGCTACAGTGTAATTTGGATTCGTCTGCCCACAATACATTTTGCTAAATTATGAATATTTCATATGAGAAACATTATATTTTGTCTCTCTATATATCTGTTATCCTCCTCTTTATTGTCATATTCACAATGTTTCGAGTGTTATACACCCTGGCATTCGTCAGGTGATTGGAATTTCAAACCGAACCCTTTATTTCATCCACTGGGGTAGATTGTTCTAGTTCCACATGCCATGCCTCTTCAGGATGTCTTAGTTATTTCCCTTTAACTCAATTCTCCAAGTGTTGGTTCACCACTGCTGTGGCCTGGTATTGAACTCACATCTCTTTAGGTCTAGAGAAAAGCAAGGAATAACAACAAAAATTGCAATATAAGCTCTGGTAAAAAATGATGCTGAGGCATTAGGTTCATAAGTCCCAAAAATTAATACACAGATGTTCTCAGGAACACATGACCTACTGGATAAAGATGAGGTAACAGTTCAAATAATGTAAATAATGCACGTAATTATATTTTGTTTTCACCATTAACTACCCAGCAAATTTCTTCAGATTACCAAAAGGGCCGGTAATTTGATTCAGCTCAAGTGAATTCTGAAAAAAATAACAATATCATTTGATTTTACAAAGACATGCTATACCATCTGCTCTATGCATAATTGGAAAAAAAAATCACCTTTCAACAAGACAGCAATCTGAAACACTTTTCTAAATTATGTCAAAATTACCTCAAGTCATAGAAGGAACAAAATTTGGGAAATTATTATTTAGCTGCTTCAATCTATTAAACTCTCTCCTATCGAATTAGCATGGAATGAATTGGATAAGTGAATTTGAAGAGAATACCCAAAGAGTAAGTGTAAGCTTTTTCATTTCTTGAAGAATGCATGGGAAGGTCTGCCATATACATATTTTTTCAACAACTATTAGAAAGAATGTCAATAATTTGTAGAACAGTACTTAAGGCAGTTGGTGGTTTTATTGATGAAAAAAAATATGATGCTGTTGTATGATAATTTTTATACTTAAGTGCTTATCTTTTGTCAAAATAAAAGCAAATGAATTGTAATTGCTGAAATTTTGTCTATTGCTTTAATAAATTAGAAAAATATCTAATTCTAAGATATTTTTAAAGAAATCCAGGGTTGCTACAAACATTTTGCTTTTAGTGTACATTTCTGCTGTAAGATTTATATATTTTGCACTGCAGTAAGAGAATAAAAACATAAAAAAAAATAAAAGACAAAAATAAGGACTGATTTTGACATTGAATAATACAGCAAGGGTTGAAATGTCATTAAATTCACTCATCTAACCTAACATGATAAGAAAAATAAAATAATATTAAAATATATTTAAAAAATATATATATAAAAAAATATATTTAATAAAATATATTTTTAAAATACATTAAAAAGACTACATATATTTAAAAATATATTTTAAAAAGTGTATTTAAAAAATATTTTAATAATTTTAATATTATTTATGATTTTAAATAGTTTAATAATTTTAAGAATATATTAAAAATATATTTAAAAAATTAAACATTATGAAAGGTGTATAAATATAATACTTTAAAAATTTCTAAGATTAAGTATTTTTAAGTGTGAAAAGGTTAGAGATTTTTCAGTTGTGTGTGAAATATTATCCTGAGAAGAAGATCCAGTGAACAGAGTTCTAATTTCAGCAGAGGCTCCTTTTGTTTACTTTACACTAATGAGGAAGTCAGAAATAAACATCTTCCATTCTGTCCCATTGCCAAAGATCTTGACAAAATTCTTTACATTATTTGGATTGTTATCCTCATAAGGTTTCAGCCATTGTACACTCTAGGTGATTGAAATTTTGAACCAAACCAAAGCAAACCCTTTATTTCTTCAACTGTTGTTCTAGTTCCACGAGCCATACCTCTTCCAGGTGTCTCAGTTATTTCCTTTAACTAAACTTTGCAACCTGGTATTGAACTCACAACTCTCTAGTCACCATATCTAACCAACATCTTTATCCACTAGGCCATGAGTCCTTGAGGACACCTGTGAGTGAATTTCTGAGACTTATAAACCTAATGTCTCAGCAACCATTTTACCAGTGCTCATATTGCAATTTTTTGCTATTATTATCGTATTTTTTATCGGAGCTTGTATTGCAATTTTTGCAAAATAATCCAGTGACTAGGCCCAAAGAGTTGTGAGCTCAATACCAGGCCACAAAACCAAAACTTGGAGAGTTGAGTTAGAGGGAAATAACTGAGACAACCGGAAGAGGCATGGCACGTGGAGCTAGAACAATCTACTCTGGTGAACGAAATAAAGCATTCGGTGTGAAATTTCAATCACCTGAAGAAGGCCGGAGCATACAATGGCTGAAACATTGTGAATATGGCAATGAAGATGAGGATAACAGTCCAAATAATGTAAATAATTATAGTACCTCCTCTCAGAGATATAGACAGAAACATTGAGTGATTGAATGATTGAATGATTGATTGATTTGTATTCTACAGCTTCTCAACAAAACCAGGAAAATATTTTTAGATTGGGGGAATTTTTTTTTTATATAATAATGGTTTAGGGATACAAGTCTTACTAATTAATCCATAGCTGGGGAGGAGAAGAGGTGGATTCATGCCTTTCCCAAGGGTAGTTGCGCATAATAAAGTGAATATAAGAAACTCAGCAATAATTGGAATTCAGTTCCCTGATTAACAATTTCAAACCATTATCCATAACTCTATCCACACATCCAAGCTTAGAGAAACTGGTATTCCCAAGTACTAACCTATCAAGGTACTGACCAGGCTCGACATTGCTTAACTTTGGTGATTGTATGGGAACTGGTTTTTCAATGTGATGTTATCATTGCAGGCACGGTCAATAGGAAAGAGAGATTAAGGGTAAGAGTAATATTAGGTTTTTTCTTAGCCTTGGATATTGGATGGAGATCAAAGTGTAATACCTGTTCTCCTAATCTCTAATGGTAATATAAGTCATTTTCTTGTATGGAACAATTTGACGTTCATTGACCAAGCAGTCAGTGCTATATTTAGTTTGGGTTTGTTTTACAGCATATCAACCACAATGGGTTATTTAATACTGACAATTTTTATTGCTGGTAATATTTTCCTTCAAAAATGTATTGCTGGTAATATATTTTTTTTTCTTCAAAATAATATATGGTAATATTTTTTTCTCCAATTATCACTGGTAATACTTTAAAAAAAATATATAGCTGGTAATATTTTTTTTTCAAAAATGTATTGCTGGTAACAATTTTTACAAAGTATTTCTAGTATTAAAACCTATTTTTACACTTTCATTGTGTTTTGACCCCAGTTTGGGAGTCAACTATTTGCCCATAGCTGGGACCCTAACAGGTGCTACCACCCCAGATGGGTCAGGGTGGACTTGGAAACACCAGCAATTAAGAGGTGGTTTCATGCTCCTCAATACCTTCTGATCAGAGGCCTTGCTGCTGGACGTAGTTTATCATCTTACCCAGAATGCAGATGTAGTTTATCTTCATACCCAGGATGGCTATTTTTGGTTGAAATTTATAGAATCTTTCTTTTAATACAATTTTTCAAGAAAATAGGTTTCTCAGATTTATTATATGTTATCCTAACTTCCAGTAATGATGTGCAGATTCCTTCCTAACCTTTTGTCTGAAGTAGTGTGGAAGGTCTACATCTTGATTATATCATCATTGTTTTCTTTTAGTTACTTTTACTATGCATCTTAGTTGTTGCAGCTGTTGAAAGTCCTCAAGTGATACAGTTCCTGTTATTTAGTACAGTTCTTTGTCATGCCATAGCGCAACAGTGCACAAGGTTTGAAGAAGTATGGTCCTTGCTATGACCAACATGCTTCATTCACTTGAAACCATTTTTTAACCATTGATGCAAGGAAGCAGTTTTGTAGAGCTGACAGTTTAGATATTTTTGAATGAGGTTGGTGCCAGGCAAAACATTCATGTGGAAATCTTAATTGGGGAAAGCTATTTAAGAACATGGCTTGAACCTAAGATGGAACAAATACATTGAGTCAATTGCTTCATCCGCCACAAGGAAAGCTGGTTCCCTTTGCCATGCCAGGAAATTTTTCTCACTGGAATTGATCCTTCAAATCTACAAATGAACCATTTGCTCTTGCATGGAGTATTGCTGCCATATATGGTCTGGAACCCCTTCTGTTTGCCTCGGGGTTCTTGATAAGATCCAGAGATGGATATGCAATGCAATTGACCCTGATCTGGCATCTCATCTGCAGTTGCTCTTTCACAGACGTGTTGTCGCTTCTCTCTGTCTTTTTTACAAATACTTTCATGGTAATTGCTTCGATGATCTGCTTTTGCTGGTTCCCAGGCTTCATGAATTCAAGCGTCCTACCAGGCTGGCATCCCACTCTCACCCTTTCACTGTTGAAACTGTTAAATGTAGCCATCTCTTCTATTTCACTAGCTTCATATCTTGCACCTCTTGCCTGTGGAACTCCCTTCCCTTTTCCTGTCTTTCTGATAGCTATAATCTCCAACTATTCAAATGTAATGTCAATCGACATCTCCAGTTGCCTTGATCTATCCATTATCCCTATCCGCATCCTTTCCTCTATCACTCTTATCTGCTGTCACTCCAAATCCTTGCTTGGGGTGAAATGCTTAAAAAAAAAACAAACAAAAAAACATTTAGGTAACTGTTTTGGCATGTGAGAAAACCATTGGCTTATGAGTTCAACAGTAGCAAGAAAAAGTTGTTACTCCTAAACATGACATTTTATGAAAATGTTTTTTGAATCTTGTATTTCATCCGATGTCGAGTGTCTGAAATTTTGGTGGAAATTATGATTTTCTTTTTGACTTTAATCTGATTTTTTTTAAATTTTTTCAGAAATGTACCAACTGCCTGATGTTATGGGATGCCATCAGCAAATTTCTCTGCCTTTACTATAGCCAACCAATGGTATGGTCAAATGTTATTAGACAAGTCAAAGTAAGAACAACCAATTTGTGTCTAGTATTTGGATTATTAATTTTACCATTCTTATATTTTTAATATTATTGTTGTACATTACAAATGAAATCGTGAGACTAAATCTCACGTACATAACATTATTGTTTATTTAACACTGAAATTTCTCAGTCACCGTTGGTCAAAGTAATGTGGCTTTGGAATCTTTCCAAATATAGACTCTACACTCTCATGAGAATGTATGAGAGTCAGTCTCTTTTATTTATTCTACTTCTTTCTTTTATTTCTTTCTTTCTACCTCTTTCATTTATTCTTTCTTTTTCTTTCTTTCTTTCTTTCTTTCCTTTCTTTCTTTCCTTTCTTTCTTTCTTTCTTTCATTTATTTATTTATTTATTTATTCTAATTCTATTTTTTAATTATTCTATTTCTTTCTTTATTTACAGATTTTTTTGCTTTCACTTATTTCAATTCTTTCTTTCTCTACTTTATTCTCCATTCTGCCTTTCTTATATTCCATTTCTTTCATCCATTTTTGATTCTCCAAATTCCTTTATGACATTATCTTCATTCTTTTCTGTATTCTTCCTGTCTTCATTATAACATTCTAATCTTTTTTGTTTGTTTGTTTGTTTCTTTCTTTTTAATTCTTTCTTTCAATTCTTTCTTTCTTTTCTTTATTCTCTCTTGTATTTATTATATTCTAATCTCTATCAATTTTCTATATTCATCCTCACTGCATTATAACACATTTTTCTTTTTTTCTTTCTTTATTTATTTTGCTCTCTCTTTCTTTCTTTTTTCTTTTATTTATTCCAATTCTTTATTTCTTACATTCATTTATTTATTCTAATTCTTTCTTTCTTTTTTCTTTCTTTCTTTCTTTCTTTCTTTCTTTCTTTCTTTCTTTCTTTCTTTCTTTCTTTCTTTCTTTCTTTCCATGCCATTTTCTCTTTTAATATTTATGTCTATTTCATTTCTTTTTCTTTCTTTCTTTCTTTCTTTCTTTCTTTCTTTCTTTCTTTCTTTTCCTTATTCTCCCTACTGCCTTCTGTTCTAAGAATTTCATTCATTCTTTGTTTTTCCCTCTTCCTTTATGATACATCTACATTTTTTCTGTATTCCTTCTGCCTTCATTATAAAATTATAATCCATACTTTCTTTCTTTCTTTCTTTCTTTCTTTCTTTTATTTATTTATTCTAATTCTTTCTGTCTTTCTTTTTCTTATCCTCATCTCCTTTCTTGTTTTTATTTATGTTTTTCAATTTTCTTTCCTTTTTGATTTTGAAGAATATAAAAGCTTTTCTAATTTATTTGTTTTTTGCTCATTTCAAACATTCTGAGATTTGAAAACAACTTTTTTTTTTTCAAAATATCTAAATTTTATCCTTATTTCTACCTACGTTTTTACAAAGTCTATTAAAACGGTCCATAGGTCAAATAATTTTGAAATACTTGCCTCTGAATCATTGCCTTTGTATTCTTTTGCTGTGATGGGGCAAAGGTATGTTGTTGATATTGAAAGCAAAAGTCTGACTTTCTCTTGGGCTGCTTGTTATTCTCCAAGTCTCTCTTGAGTGTTGATGCTTTCTCTAAACACTTTCAGCTGAGAATAGAAGTTGGGAACTTTTCCCAAGAATGCCTGCCTGTCTGGACTACTTTGCCTGTTTTATTCATTATTCATTTATTTATATAGCAAAGCTTTTCAACTCCTTTATCTTACATAGCCGTAGGTGTTTGTCCAACATAAGTCCATCACCATCAGCAGATTTAACGAGGCCATAGTAAACATTGCTCTTACAACTGCAAAATCTAAAAAAAAATACTATCACTCAACCTATTAATATCACTATTACTGTTGCTATTATTATTACATTCTTTCATAAAAGACTAATAACATTAATATTTGCTTGACTAATACTTGATATGAGCAATATTTTAAATTGTCGAGTTTGATTGCAGGTGATATGGTGGAATTTTGGGAGATTGATTTCTGATAAGCCAAAATGTTGTGTGATTAAAAAATGAAGGGAAAAATAAGTACACAGCTTTTATTTAAAAAATAATTTAAGCAAGGCAATAAAGCCACTAAGGCACAAGGGATTACTGTGTGTGGAAGAATAAGAAAACAGATGGTCTGTTTGGTTTGGTTTGGTTTCTTTTATTTTATGGCATATTACCCTCAATGGGTTATTTAATGCAGACAAGATTTTTTTTATTGCTGCTAATAGTTTTTTCAAAAATGTGTGGCTGCTAATATTTAAAAAAAAAATCTATTACTGCTAATATTTATTTTCTTCAAAAATATATTGCTGGTATTAAAACCTATTTTTACACTTTCATAGAGTTTTGACCCCAGTTTGGGGTTAACTATTTGCCATAGTTGGGACCCTATCAGGTGTTACCACCCCGGGTCAGGGTGGACCTGGGAATACCAGCAATTAAGAGGAGGTTCCATGCTCCTCAAAACCTCCTGATCAGAGGTCTTGCTGTTGGATGTAGTTTATCGTCTTACCCTGGACACAGATGTAGTTTTTTGTCATACCCAGGATGGATGAAAACAGAGAAACGCTGAAGAAATGAGAGCAATAGAAGGACGTTACTCAAGAAAGCAGTAGATGATGATTGACATTGCATTTAACCTTTTGGATATCAAAGATAGCTGGAAAGCATGGAGTGGGAAGAGTTTTCCACAAGTGGGGAATGCAAGAGAACAAACTGTTAATATAGAACTTTCAGTTGCATCTAACCAATTCTACTCTAAATTGGTGATTGTTGCCAATCTAGTACTGCACTTAAATTCATAAAGTCTATGTACCATAGAAGACAATTCCTCAGAACAATTACCATGAAAGGCACAAAGAAGCATCTCTTCAGTGGTGGGAAACTGACTGAAACCAAGATAACAGGTCAGGACTAATAAAATTGCAGATTCTTCTTTGGATTTTATCAAGAATCTCTAAATATAGAGCATAAGCACTTGACCAGATGGGGCAGCAATACTCAAAGCAAAGATGAATGGTAGACTTATAAATATATAAGAAAGATTCTGGAAAGAAAAATTGTCTACCACAACACAGTGAACCAACTTTCCTAGCAGCAGACCTAACAATTGATTCAATATATTATTTTTATTTCATGTTAGCTGAGAATATTTGAGAAGGTGCAAAGAGTTAATCTCCTGGAAGTGAGCATGAGCCATACTGATGGGAGGTAGAAAGGGGTCTTTGAAATAATTAATAGAGAGAAGTTTCTTTAAAATTAATAAAAGCCATTCCTTGCTCCAGTTAACAACAGGTCATTTCTTTGATCAGCTGCCAATTTCAATTACTATTGAAACAGGAATAAATTGTTGTGTCATCAGCATAGATACCAAGTTGAAAATTGATGCTATCAGGAAGGTTGTTGATGAAAGTTAAGAACAAAATATGTCTAAGGATAGAGATCTGGGGATCATCTGCATTAGTACGAAAAGATCTAGAAGACTGATCACTTGGAACAACTTTCGTTTTGATATTTGATAAGAAAGACTGAAAGATTAACCCGGAAATACAATAACCTTTCTTCTTGAGAAGAAGACAAAACCTGTCAAAATCTTTCGAGATGTGTCCAAAGCAACAGCCTGAGTGTAATTATTCTTATGACAGTTGGAATTTTAAGGACCCTCCTAAATATTATCGAAGGCTTCCGAAACGAAAAGAATTAAACCAGTAATCTGAAGAGCTGTTGGAATGAAAAGCTCTTGTTGTGTTTGGTCTGTGGCCATTGCTTGAGGTTGAGAAAGTGACAATATGTCGACGTACAAAAACTACAAGTGTTGAATTGGTTGAGAAGATAGAAAAACAAGAGAATGAATAAAAGGTGATAAGTGTTTTTATTCTGTTGTCTCAGGTGCATGCGCCTGTTCTTGGAACACTAAGTTTAGCATCC
The DNA here is from genome assembly GCA_963932145.1 of Acanthosepion lycidas. Lineage (NCBI taxonomy): Eukaryota > Metazoa > Mollusca > Cephalopoda > Sepiida > Sepiidae > Acanthosepion > Acanthosepion lycidas. The sequence continues at coordinate 130,965,301 of OZ010580.1, read as the reverse complement.
TACATAGCGTCTGGGCACAGCATAAAATGGCCGCTTAGAATTGCATAAAGAAGAATTTGCATAACACAAAAGAATAATGTTCATTTACATAACACTCTACCCTCCTGTAGAAAGGAGAAAAACAAAATCTTCATAATTTATTGGTCCCTTTCGTGTTTTTGAAGAACTCCCGGGAACATTACCACCTTCAGGAATAGCCTGAAATTGTTTAGAGACAGGTATAGCTTCATTAGAGAGTGTCCCTAAATTGTCATGCTTGGGCAAAGTGAGTAAGATGACCCGTGTCCTCAGGAGCATTTTGCTCTCCTAATCAAGGTGCGAGTTCTTCAAAAGATACTGTGGACTCTTGTCCATAAGGGTACCTAATATTTGCGTATGTAGGATTTACATCAAGCAATTCCAAAAAAAAAAAAAAATCATTTTTGATTGGCCGGACAAAGTTCCTCAGCAGTACAGGTCTGGGGACAAGCCATGATGGTAAAGATGAAACATCTGAAGAGCACCGGGGGAAATAGAAGAAACTTCTTAGATGTTGAAAGTAGAGAACGAATAGAATGGATAGCATTTGGTAGAACTATTTCCCAAAGTTTTATGTCCATATTTATATTGTTAATGCCAGGCGGATATTTCTCCAAATACGTCTATTGAGAATTGACTTCTAGGTGGTATGGAGTAGAAGTGCTTGATGTTTATTCCTTTCTGAGTTAGCTAGGACTTTAATTCTTGGCTAACAAAAGATGCATTTCTATCAGAGTGAACATAAGATGGGAGATCGCTAAAGATGATGGGCAAATAGTTGGTTCCCATTACCGTTCCAGTAAGTAACCGACTACACCGATATTCTATTCCTTTACAAGAGCCAGATCAGGCTTGAAATGGAGTACTGCTGCCATATATGGGCAGGAGCTATTCACCCTTTATTTTCCAGTTTCAACAGAGTTCAAAGGTGTCTCCACATCCATGTGGGCGACAAATTATTTTCCTACCCTCCCACAGACAGAACGTCGCAAGCCTCTCACTGCTCTATCGCTATTTCCACAGAGAATGTTCAGATGAACTGCTTTCCTTAGTTCCACGAGTGGCTAAGACCCGGCATACCATGTACATTGTAGTGAACCGCCCTTATTCCGCTCGTCTTCCACTGGTGATGTAAAAGTTCCACTTGAGCAGCTTCTCCCCACGAACCACTGTTTTATGGAACGGATTTTTAAGCGGATGCTCCCCCGATCAATACAATCTTAACCAGTTCAAATCTAGGGTCAACCGTTATCTTACCCGCATATCTACATAAGCTGTGCCACTTATTCTGTAACCTTCTACCTCGAGTGGCTTTTGGGACTTGTACAGAACGAACATCACTGTAAAAATATTTTAGAGAATTCTAATCAGCATCTATTGGCCGTCCATTTATGGGTTTTATTTCAAGAGACAAATCCCCATCTTTAAAACAATGAAATCAAATTATGAAGCATTGCGGCCAGATAATGTTTTATTTTCCTGTATCTTCTCGATTTAGGATCAATTGGGAATGATAACACGGAAATGCCAAAATCTGAGTACAGCTGCCAAAAACAAAACAAAAAAACACCCCCCCCCCCCCAAAAAAAACAAAAAAATAACAAAAAATGAAAAAAATTTATAAAAAGAAAATGTCTTTCTTTTCCAATAATCTTACACCAGAGTTATCATTTCATCAACTTTGAAATGCAGAAAAAGATATCTTGAAATATAGACACTGCCGTGCAAAACGTTTGGACCCCATTGGTAAACTAATTTCTTTGTTTAATTCCCCACCAAATAAACAGTGATTAGCAGTATGCCTTTTTCAGTATATGTTATCATTTTTGAGAGTAATTTTTGTTAATACTGTAGAGTGGATGATAGAGAATCTTAAGCATAGTGATGCCGAAAAAAGGTCATTCTGATTCAAAATGATTTCTACTCAACATAATTTTTGTTTATTGTTTTTGTTCAGTTACATAATAACTATGTAACTGCAGAAATCCTCATAAATCCTTAATAATAAATGCCGCACTGAATCATTAGCATACCAATGCAATATCTCATCTAATGAGGATCCAGACAACGTAAAAGTCTATATTGGATGCACAAGACATGAGTTCAAGAAGCGGTTCAACCAACATCAAAGTTCTTTTAGGATAAATAAATACCGAAATCAGACGTCCCTATTGGAATATTTCTGGCACTTAAAAGAAACCAATAAAACACCTACTGTGAAATGGAAATTAATAAGAAAAGCTAGAATATGTAGGTCATTAACTGACCCATGTCCTTTGTGCATACATGAGAAACTATATATTTTTAGGTTTATAAAAATAAAAATTTACTTAATCAAATAAATCAAATAGCTATTCTTTGCTGACATTTTCTCAAGTAATGTTTAATTAAAAAATACAAAAAAACTGATAAATGAAATATACATATTTATATTTGATATTTAAATAATCATTTTTAAATAATTTAAGTAATTCTATTAAATTTATTTGTTTTAAAAGATGTATAGTCTATTAGTAATTAAAATTAAAAATAATATTTAAAAATTGCAGTCAAATACGACGTATTCATATAAAACAACCCTTATAAGAAAAAGGTACAATTTAACGGCGAAACAAAAATGACGAAGAACATTTTGTCATTGAAAAAGACCAGACGACATGCGTTGAACGGATGCCGTCATTCGTTTGAAAAGGCACCCCTATTCTATCTTGACTTAACCTCTTTTCGAAAGTAATTCATAATTTTTTATACAATAGTTGTCAGTGAAAAAGAATACCCTACCGGCCCTTGCTAAAATATTTGGATTTCCCCATATCCATAGAAACTAATATTATGAATGTATGTACTTATAAAACTCAGTAAAATTCAAAATAAGTTATTCCAATAGAAACAGAACTAGGGACTTTAATTTAATTCTATAATTGAATTTGAAGCTTGTAGTTTCTGTTTTTGAAACATGGTAATCCCTGTGTAGCGATGGAACCATATTTTTAAATAAGTAAATTTATAATATATATATATATATATATATATATATATATATATATATATATATAGATATATAGTAAAAGTGATAAATCTGTTGGTATATAATCCAAGTGAATCCACGTAATATAAAATATTAAAACTGATCCACAAAAAAAGCTTAATATATTTATTATTACAGAACAAATAATTAGTATACAATAATTATTTCAAGCCAATGGCATTTTGGAATAAAATATTTTATTAGCATCGTCATTTTCCACCTGATGACACGTTGAAAATATTTCTTTTAATGTTGAAACATGATGTACAGTTTAGTAGTGTCTATGTACATGTTCTAATGTAACACTGCGTAATATATATATATATATATATATATATATATATATATATATATATATATATATACACACTATTTAAGTGTTTTGAATTTGAAAAATAGTTTTGGTTGACACTGATAACCTGGCAATAATTTAGATGCATAAAGACACGGATCTATTTGTAGAGACTCCGTCCATTTTTAAGGACTCCATATTTAGAATAAAGAGTAAATTTATTTTGATGCATCTCATTTCTTAACTTTCTTGTTATAATTTCAGTTAATCCATTCAGAGTTTCTTTCTGAAAGTGCCAAACTGAATGTTGGTTGCAATCCTGATATTACTTTTGAAATCCTGGAAAAGCTAAATCATCCAACAGGAGACATGTTTAAATACGTTGCAGAGCATGTGTTGGCTGTCTTGCTTCCATTTTGGAGACAATTTCTCTGTGAGGGAAAAAGAAAATGCGTAAGTATTTGTGACATTGACACAAATTAAGTTAAATGACATATCTGGCTCAAAATGATATTCACTAGTGATCTGAGTCAGTTGTGTTGCTACAGTAGTTTCTACAGCTGTCTTCAGTTCAATATAGTAAAATCACATTATCTTTGTTTCTTATGTAAATCAAATCAGTTCTCTTTTCACTGGGTTATTTTTTGTAATATTAAATTGCACAGTGCATACGGTCTTTATTGGCTACTTTTATTGTCCCCAACAGGGAAATTGTGCTGGCAACTTGTCAGTGATTGAGAGGAAAAAGTGATGAAGTAAAACTTTCTCATCCTAGCAGTCTGAGACCTGCATGTTTGCTGCCAGGTAAAAATTCTCACGGAAAAATTTTGGAGGGATAGGGTATATTTTATCAGGAAATTTTGCCTTCTTGCTAATTTCAGATTTGTCATTGCATGGGCCAATGAAAAGACACTAGTATATACTTTCTGTTTCCTTAATTTGTGACCGTGAACTGACCTTATAGAACATATTGTATTTCAGATATATCATATATTTCTGACAGGAATTTTTTCCTTAATCATAACTTATCCTCTCTTTCACATACACAAGGTTATATATTTTCATTTTTCCGTATCATTAGCTTCTTTAAATATGAAATGCTGGCTGGATTGATTCACTGACTAAGAGAATAGAAAAAAGAATATAGCCTAAATGAAAAACGATATTTGCACTATTTATATTCGGGCTATTGTCCTCATCTTTGTTGTTTTTATCACAATATTTCAGCCATTGTGTCATCTGGCCTTCCTCAGATGTACATCGAACTGAGTAATCTACAAGGAATTCTAAAATGAACCATTTATTTAATCAAAGGGGTAAACTGTTCTTGTTCCACTGCTCATGTCTAGGGATATCGTGGAGTTCTTATTTTTATTTAGCATTGTTCAGTTATGGCTCTCCTGTTTTCGACTGAATGCACGTACACACTACCCAACCCAAGGATAGAACTCACAGCCAATTCATAAACCAACTCTTTTACCCACATGTGGCCTAGTGGGTAAAAGCATTGGTCTGTGAATTTGGCCGTAGATCACAATGGCCTCAACCGTTTTATAACAACTCCTCATCTGAAAAATTCAGATTAAAATTGTTGTAACCTAGGGAAGGTTACTGAATAGAATAATCACACAAATAGTGGTAATGAATGATAAAACTTACGACAAGAACAACACATATAAGATTCACCAGCGGCATGTAGAAGTAGTAATCACTGCTAGAAGTTAGTCAAGTGAATTCCATAATGAATCTCCAGCTGCAGGATATCTACCAATAGCCCCACGCAGTCAGATTTGTCAGAAGTGCAAATTTAATGTGGGGTATCCGAGCTTGTACGCCCGGCCAAAAAATCTTCGTAGACCCAGTGTAAAACGAGGTCGGGTAGCTGTTTCCCAAGACGAGAATCTGCCCTTCGACATAGCCTCGTCTGGGGATCCTCTCTGTCCAGAAGCGGAAAGTTTGACCAGCACAGCTGGAGACAAATCTCCAACTACAGGATATCTACCAACCACCCCATGTGGTCAGATGTGGCACAAGGTTGAATTTAACCAAAAATTTACCGTAGATCCCGTATAAAATGGGGTTGGGTAGCTATTTCCCGAGATGAGACTCTGCCATTCGACATAGCCTCGTCTGGAGATCATCTCTGATTGAGAGTTTGACCATCACAGCTGGAGACGAATCTCCAACTGCAGGATATCTTCCAATCGCCCCACACAGATATATCACAAGGCCGAATTTACTGTGGGGTATCCGAGCTCGTAGGCTCGGCCGAAAATTCCCCGTAGACTCCGTATAAAACGGGGTTGGGTAGCTATTTCCCCGAGACGTGACTCTGCCCTTTGATATAGCCTCGTTTGAGGAGGCAGATAGTTTGACCAGCACAGCTGGAGACAAATCACCAACTGCAGACCAACAAATTTACTGCTGTGTTTATGTTAATGGAGACATACCCATTATCGTCCATAGGTATCCTACAACAAAAATTGAAATTGCTGTCGGACCATTAATCTTATATTTCTCTTTTTAGTTGATTTTGTTGTCACCCTAATATTTCGGCTGATTCATTCTCCAGCCTTCTTGGTTTATGATTAGATAAGAAACAAGTAAGGCTTGTTGGGTTCGTTATATTCACTAATATGCAAATGCCCTTGGGAAATGTATGGATCCATCTCTTCTCCCTTGCATTAAATAGCAGAAAAGACTGTGTCCTTGGTTGGCAACCAGTCTACTGCAGAAAGAAACAGCAACCTAATCTAGGAAAATATTCTCCCTAGTCGGTCATGAACTGAAAGAAACATTATCTCTTATGAAAGAGTCAGCAGTGATTAAAGTGAGGAAGTTGTGGAGAGGCATGATCAGCCAAAGGTGTATCCTGTATGGTGCTTAATAGATTATCTGAAGAAAATCTTCATAAATTAATACGTTTTGCTAATTATTTGCCTTCATTAGAAAATTTTGGAAATGAAATAATTCATAATTATATTTTAATATTTAATTCTATATTTTGTTTTCACTGTCAGATGTCAGCGCATACTACATGAAAAACTCCTGAGTATGGCAGAGAAAGCCTCCTTGGGGGGATACTTTTTCTCTTTCACTATCTTATCAATATTTGCTTTTTGTCTACCAACATTTATATACGTTACAAATTAAACTAAACACAACTGACTATTAAAGGATGGAAAATATTTGTGGATTCTGATGTCATTCTGGGTTTTTTTCTTTCCTTTTTCATATCAATCTGTTAATTTGTTTTGCTCATGGCAAGTCTGGAATGAGGCCGCTAAAACACTTTTCACTTTTTTTAATGTTAAATGTTAAATTTTTTCAACAAGAAAATCTTGTTAACAAAACATTGTTGATTTATTTAAGACAGAATTAGAACATGTCTCTAATTTATGACATGTCTCTAATTTCTATTCCGATATACTGTATTTATTTTCAATTTTCAACAATTAGTTGAATTGTTCACCGATATTGCATATGATCCATTATTGTATGTAATTAGGTTACAATAAAATTGGTATTTTATATGAAATTATGAAAATTGAGTTTTTTTTGGGGGGGGCGCATATCGTAAATTCTGCAGGAGGCCTATGGGACCCTTGCACCAGCCCTGATTTACTACTATATTTACTTATATATATATATATATTCGTCTCTCCTGTCATTTTTACAAAGTAATTTTCCGAGTAATTTGATTGTAGTGAAATATTCTGTAGGACTAACCACGCTTTTGGAAGAGCCAAATACAGAGAACTGTATATATATATATATATATATATATATATATATATATATATATATATATATATATATATATATATATATATATATATATATATATAAAGCAATAATGAAGATTGCATTTTGCATAAGAAAATGGTTGACCCATTTATTTGAATCAGTCTTTCTAAATAATATGACAAAATTGATATCAAGATATAAAACATTATTAATAATAAATAAGATTAAATATTGATTTATCTTGTCTCTGTTTTTTTTTGCAGAATATAAAATAAGAATAAGGACACAATAAATAAACATTAATTTTATTTATTACAACATATATATATATATATATATATATATATATATATATATAGTGTTTGGGCAGCAGTCCCTCTTTTATACAAGTTTCATTAAAAATAATTGACAAGGTAGTGCTATTAAGCTTTTTATTTATTTTTTCTTGTGTTCGTACACGAGTTTTCTTTTCTGGACATAAATTGTGTAAAAACCTTCGAACAGTTCAGAATATATAAGTAATATTGGCTATTCTTTTAGCCATTACGAAAGATGATTTTTATTTTTATGTTTAATTTTAAAAATAATATGTGTTTTTTTATGTATGTGTCTGCAGTCAGGAATATTTTATTTCCCAAATATAGTCAGCACATTGTGAATGTATGCGTAGTTAATGTTATTATGTGTTGGCTTTTGTTTTTTTATTATAATGATAATAATAAAAAAAGGAAAAGACAACACTCATTAAAATCAACTATGAACTGGGCCACAATGTGCTCAACATGTTTGGCAAATAAAACATTCCTATAACTCTACATACAAACATAAAACAATCCATACATTCAGTTAAAAGTCAAAATAAAATCATCCTTGATATTGACTAAATGTATCACTCAAAGCAAATCCTTTACCTTGTGTGGATCGAGCTGGATCTATGGATTATTGTATATATGTATCTATTCATTTAAAAGTAAAATAAAATTCATCCTTTATAATGGCTAAAAGTATCATCAAAAGAGCTCAGATATACAGAATATTCAGATGACAATAGGAAAAAATGTAATTGTTGCCGACGCGTTTTGTCCAATGTGGACTTTCTCAAGGCAAAAAACGCAATGAATTTATTTAAACAAAGTAACTAATAATAACAAAGACAAAATGCTCTTAACAACTGGAAGAATTTAGAGAACGCTATTCTCATGATGTTAACTGAAAATTACGTCATTTACTGTCACGTGTGGCGATATTGTTTTTAGTGCTGTGTTGACGAATTCAACCATTTTCTTTTGATTTCTTGATACTGTTCTGTACGTTTGTTTGTGAGAGTAGTAATTCTGTTAAGAAATATGGAAAAGGCCTGGGTGTAGATTAATATTTGTTTAATATTCAATGGCGGCACTCTCGAGGATTTTCCTTCTGAGTGAGTTATTTTCTTTTTTCATGAGTGTCGCATTTTTAAAATCAAAATTATGGTTGAATTGTTTTGTTATTATTAGTTACTTTGTTTAATAAATTCAATTCGTTTCGCCTTGAGAAACTCCACATTGGACGAAACGCGTCGGCAACTATTACAGTTTTCCTATTGTCACTTATATTTATAAATTCTGTGTTTTTTCTACAGGTTAACTCTGAGAAATTTTTCATATATATATATATATATATATATATATATATATATATATATATATATGTATATATGTCAGCTTTATTGAATTATAGGATGGACAATTTAATTTCCATCCTGTTTTGAAAATTTCCCAAAGTCCAACCACTGCTGTCTGCATGGAAATGGATTTCCTGGCCAGACAAAGGTGGGTGATCTTTGGCGTATGTGCAGTAAATCACCCAAAGAATGAATATTCCATTTGTTGAATTCTACTACAAATGATTGATGTCTTCATTCCCGTCTGTAAATGATTGCTAAACAATTTTGGTAAACATTTGACATTTGTGTCCACTTGCAATATGAAAACAGAATATCTCTGTTGCCAGAGAGGAATTTGTTTGATGACGGATGTTTTCTGATGCTAATGGGAGATGGACAGTCTAGTTGCTATAGAAGTTACCCAGGCAAGGCTGCAGACAAAACATCTATAATTTGACAGTTTAGTAATATTTATTTGGCTACTTTGAAGTTTTAGCTATAGTCGAAGTGTACTTAAAATACTTGTAACCTCATTATATGCTATATTAATATATATAAGAATCATTGTCTCTCTCTTTATATATATATATATATATATATATATATATATATATATATATATATAAGAATTACTATCTATCTATCTATCTATCTATCTATCTAACCAGCTTTGTTCATTCCTTCTCTCTGTCTATCTATTTATCTATCTAGTTCTATAAGAATCATTATCTATCTATCTATCTATCTATCTATCTATCTATCTCTCTATCTATCTATATATATATATATATATAAATATAAAAGAATTTCTATCTATCTATCTATCTATTTGAACACACACACACATATATATATATATATATATATGTATGTGTGTGTGTTTGTATGTGTAAATATTCTCAGATAGAGTGCATCTGTAAGGATACAAAATAAGTAAAAAGAGACAAAGAGGAAAAGCCAACATGTTTCATCCATTGAGGACTTTATCAAGGTAAATTAGGATTTATTTTTTCCTGCCGCAGTGTTGTAATCCCCAGAACTAGGCATTTCCTTCTTTATTTGTTGTGTTGTTGTGTTACTGTCCTAAGACAGAAACACAATTCAGAGGTAAAAAATAGTTTGTTGGTTGCACTGGCATCATTATCACTACTGATTACCCCTTTTTAGTGCAATGATGGAGGTACTGTTGCAAACAGCTGTTTCTGGAATTGGGTACCTCTTAGTATTTGTTCAGTTGCACTCTGTCCAAAGTCAAAAACACAACTGAGAGATAAAATGTAGTTTGTTTGTCTGAAGGCAAATACTCAACTTAGTATTTACTTGCCATCACACGCTGGCAGGATATGGGACAAGGTCAATTTATATTATTTGACCTGGCCCAGATGTATCTGGGCCAGGTCAAATAATATTTGAACGTGTGCATCTGGGCCAGGGCAAATAATATTTCTGCCCCTGTAATTGATATACCATAAAACAAAATAAAACAAGCCAATCTAAACCAAAGAATACATATTTTATTCATACGAATCTATCCTAAAAATGTTGTCGGTATTAAATAACCCATTGAGGTTGATATGACGTAAAACAAAATAAACCAAACCAAACCAAACCTCTTTAGTGCAATGAAAGAGTTCCTCCTGTGAACAGCTGTTTCCCAAGAAGGGGAAACTCTTAATATTTTCTCATTTAGGCTCTGTCCGCAGATAAAGACACAAATGAAAGATAAAATGCAATTTATCTGTCCGAGAGTAGTTTGATGAATTGGGAATGAAAAAAGTAGCTTATTTTTTCTAATGTGATTTTTGTTGATTGATCTTGAAATTTCATTTTTGTTTTGTGCTAAACTGGAAAATAAATTCTATAGTTAAAAACATTATGCTTTTTATTTGCAGGCAGATATGACATATGCTTGAATCAAAGACGGTTTTGGCTTTCCCCTGCAAAAAAAGAATTTAAAAGGTTCACGTTTTTGACATTGCAGATTTGTTGGTCTGATTGTTTCCCAGTTTTGAAAGAAAGGATACTTTTCTTTTTGATTTAAGAAACTTGTTATTCTCTGAGACTACAGCAACATTATTCAGTTATATCTATTTTTTCGTCTACAGAACAATTCAGGTTCTAGCAATGCTGATCATGTGAATTTGCCATTGATTCTGATGGTGGAAAACAAATTATACAAGGACAAGTTAAAAATTATTCGCACTTTCGCCATAACATATCTTTAGGTTTTTTACACTTCTGCTCACGTTTGCTTATAGTTGGCAATTTTGTGGTCACATGATCGAAGTTTGTATTTGATCGCACAATTTTTCTTGCTGCTGTTACAATGTAAACATGGCCGCTCTGCTAGCAGTGTGTAATAAGGAGGAACAAAGGGTACATGATCTGAAGCTGCAGAGGACATGCTACCTCATTGATGATAACTAGCCGGTTCGTTATTACTGTCTCTCAAGCTTGCTGGATCTAATTAAATTTGTACTTAAAGATGGTAAAAAAAAAAACACCGATGAATTTCAGAAGATGAGACAATTTTCTAACAGAGAAATCTGCTCCCTGTTCCTCCTTGGTACACACTGCTATTCAAGTGGCCATGTTTATACTGTAAGAGCAGCTAGAAAACTGGTGTGATCAAGCTCAAACTTAAATCACTTCAATGCAATAGCGACAACAATAAGCACACATGAGCAGAAGGCATTGTAATTAAACCTGAATATATGTCATGGTGAAAGTGTGGATAACTTTTTACTTATCCTTGTGCTTAATAGCAATTTTATTTTATTTTCCTATATGAAAAGGTGACAATTATTAATATTAATCAGTTTTGCGATAATGTCTGAATTTTGATCTACAAAGGAGAAATAACGTTAATCTCCTTTTCTTTTCTTTTCTTTTCTTTTTTTTTTTTTTTTTTTTTTACTATAATGAGTGAATAAAATTAATTTTCCTCTGTTCTTTCGACATAAACTGGATGATATTAACTTTATATATATTTATTGGTGAAAGTTACTCATCCTTTGTAAAGGGCGAATAACTTTCTGTGTGAGTAATATTTGATTTTGTTTATTCTTTCTTCAAAGGATGAATAACACATTTTCTTCTATTTTTTTTTATAATGGGCGAACAGCATTTTTTTGCTTTCAGGAGTTATACCAATTTAAAAATTTTTGATATTAACTTAAAACAATGCTAAAATCATTGAAAAAGAAATTGGCTTTTTTTTTTAATCAACTCTCATTAATCAATAAATATTATATTATTTTTCTCCTGTGACGTTTTCTTCCGTTATTTTAAGTAAAAATTAAAATCTGTTCCTCTATTTATATTTTTAATGGGGACATGGTAACATAATGTATAACGGTTCGTATTGTGAACTTGGAGAGCAGAGTTTGAATCCTAGTTAGAATTTATGTTGTAACCTAGGGAAGGTTACTGAATAGAATAATCTCACGAAGTTTGGTAATGAACGATAATACTTAGGACAAGAACAACACATATAAGATTCGTCAGCAGGGTGTAGAGAAGTAGTCAACTGCTAGAAGTGAGTCAAATGAATTCCACAATGGATCTCCAACTGCAGGATATCTAACAACCACCCGACACGGTCAGATGTGGCACAAGGCCGATGTAAATGTGGCTTATCCGAGCCCTTAGACTTGGCGAAAAATTCCCCGTGGACCCCATATAAAACAGGGTTGGGTAGCTGTTTCCCGAGACGAGACTCTGCCCTTTGACATAGTCTGGGGATCCTCTCAGCCTAGAGGCAGAGTTTAAGCAGCACAGCTGGAGACTAATCTCCAACTGCAGACCAACATACAGTATTTACTACTTTATTTATGTGAATAGGGACATACCCATTATCGTCGGTAGTTATGCCACAACAATTCACTTATATGCAAATACTCTGGGTCCCACACTTTTACTGTTAAATGTAACCATCACTTCTACTCTAAGAGTTTTTTTTCTTGCACTTCTCGCGTGTGGAACTCATTTCTGTTTCCTTGCTTCCCTGAAAACTACAAGCTTCAAAAAATTAAATGCTATGTCAATCACCATCTTCTATCATCTTGAATACTGTTCAGTTTTTGTTCTTTTCTCGGTTCTCTTTTACCTAGCCTTTTCTCTCACTTTCACTCTCTGTGACCTCCTGTGTACTAGTGGCATTCCTACCTTGCTTGGGGTGTAATTATTTAAATAAAAAAGATATGTATCCATCTTTTCCCCTCCTAGCTATGGATAAATATCAGGATAGCCTTGGATGGCCACCAGTCTAGGAGAAGTAAAACTGAATTAAAACCAGCCTGGAAAGGGCTTGGGCTCAGTCTTGCCCAAGATACACATCTATTGTTATGGCAGCAGTACATGTGGTGCCCCTATGACACTAATGAGTTACACGATCATGTGATCATGACTTATAGTTTCTGCTATGATCTTTAATAATTGAAGACTAGAGAAAATTTATATAATAAAATATGCACTTGTTTGTAAGCAACAGTGAATTATTAGACAAGAATGATTGAATTACATAATAACTGTTGCCAATAATAATATGTTTTTCTGTTTGATTTTCTTCTCATTGCATGAGAAAAACATTATTTTTCATGGTAAACTGATTGCAGGTATTTAAGGCTGAAAGTTACTTCAATGTGTTAAAATCATTTAAAAGATTATAGATATCTTTTTAGTTCAGTTAAACAAAACAGTTTTTATGCATGTATAGCCACTCATATTCAAGGATACCTGTCTACTAGGGCGGTTAGCTAATCCCTAGTGCAGACACATGCTCAGACACATTTATATTTGTTCAACACCCACAAAGCCCAACTGTGGTTTATAGTGCAACTATGCTGAGCAGACCTTAGTTACAGTTTCTGGGAGAGAGCATGTTATCTAGTGTGATCAACAATTTGATCAAGGCCAGAACACTCAAGCCCTCAGCCACGATGACTTGTGATTTCGTGCTAGCACAGCTATCGATGACCCTCAAGGGTTCTGTCTGCCCAATTTCACTCAGTCATCCTGTGGTATGATTATCAGGCACTTTCCAAATGTGCTGCTTGCTGGGATCAACCTCTCCAGTTCAATAATATCAGGAAGTTTCCTTCCTGACAAATTGACCATGGTGAGATTTGAACCTAGACCTCATGGTCAGAATGCGAACGTTCTAAGCACTCAGTCACGTGCCCACAGTTTTTATAATAGTGATAAAAACAGATGTTCTCATTAGGAAGGGTATGTGCTGTTTTCCTCTGCCCCTCTTGCCTTCAATATGTCCTGCGGTTGTCGAATTCTCCAGGCTCTCTTTCCTCATGAGATTCTCTAGAAATGTCAACTGTCTCTTTTTGATGTTAAGTATTAGTTTGGTGCAAAAATAATGACGTAATAATGTCGTTTTTTGACGTTAAAAATAAAATTGCACTAACCTAATATAAGTGTCCTTTTTGTTTCCTTTTTCTCAAAAACTTTGTCATTGCTCTCATGTTCAGTCCATGGTAGTCTCAGCATCCTTCTGTAGAACAACAGCTTCAAGTCTCTTCTTCATCTGTGAGGAAAAATCATTCTTACAATTTAAAAATATTTTATGGCTTTAAATAACTTGCAAAGGGTTGACAAGTCATAAAACATGAATGAATCAATCAAAACATTTAACAGCTCTGCTCCACCTTCTTGAAATTTATATTGTTTTATTGATTGATTAGTTTGTGTTTTATGGCTTATCAACCCTTTGCAGGTTATTTAAAGCCAGGAAATATTTTTTAGATTGTATGTTTTTTTAAATGATAATAGTTTAAAAATCTTACTAATTAACCCATAGCTGTGGGAGAAGAGGTTGTGTCATACCTTTCTCAATGGAATTTGCATGTAAGTGAATATAGTGAACACAATGGGAATTTGAACTTGGGTCTCTGATTAACAATACTGTACTTGGTATTACCAAGCAGTCACCCATCTAGGTTCTGACCAGGCTTGACAGACTTAACTTTCGTGATTATACAGGAACTGTTGTTTCAATGTAATGTAGCCGTAAGCCTTGAAATTTATATGGAAGGACTTTATTTCTGGCTTCTGAGTTAATGTTTTTCGCTAATTCTACTGATATTTTTGTATTTATTTGCTTTTGTATTCCTTTCGTAGGTATGACTCAGCTCATTTCCAATCTTACTTATTCAATGATGAAGTAAATAAATACAAAACTATTCTAAATATCTGACCACATCTGTTTGTTAATCCAATATTGACACAATGGACATGTGATTAATGAGGAAGTTTTAAGAAAAAAATGGAAAAAAAATGATTATTTAGAATCAGAAAGAGAAATTTGTGGAAAGCATAATGAGTAAAGAAGGCTTGGAAAATATGACACTCATAAGACATAATGAAGGCAAGAGGAAAAGAGAGAAATGTGTCACCCAAGTAATGAGCTTGTGTGAGTATATAGCATAACAGAGAGTCAGAAAAAAAATATTGCTAACAACTACAAAAGATAGGAAGTTGTGGAGAGCCATTATCATCACATCCTGAAGGGATATGGCATATAGAAGAAAGAGATTCTCCATTAAAATGAGATCAGGCTGAAAATGGAGTTCTGCTGCCATATATGGGCAGAAGCTTTCCAGAGTTCAAAAGCATCTCCGAGTCCTTATGGGTGACAAATTATTTTCCACCCAGAACTCCATTCTCACAGATGAGACATTGTAAGCTTCTCACTGCTCTATTGCTATTTCCATGGAAACTGTTTGGATAAACTACCCTCCTTAGTTCCGCCGGTTCTAACCTTCATGGCTAAGACCCACTGTGCCACACCCATTGTAGTGAACCACCCTCATTCTATTCATATTCCTTTGGTCAGATGTAAATTCCACATGAGCAACTTTTTTCAATGAACCACTGACTTGTGAAACTGACTCCCAAGAGGACACTTCCCTGATCACTAAAATCTTAATATATTCAGGTCAAGGGTTAACCGTTATATTCCCCCTCATATCTGCATAAGCTATACTGCTTCCTCTGTAACCCTCTACTTTGGGTGGATTTTGTATGGGATGAATATCATTGTAAAAAAAAATAAAAAGTCTGAAAAAGGCTGAATGTGAAACTAGCTACTAAAAAGCTCAAATTGATGATCCGAATGTGTTCAATTATGTCTACTGGAAATAGCCGTGAAAATTCCATAGTTTTCCTACTGTAATTTTCTGATGAATCCTAATTCTTAAGTTAATGACTGAAAAAGCTCATGGCGAGTTCTTAGACAATAAAAGATCTGCAGAATTTCCCTATCGTGCTGTTAAATATCTGTGCTTAACAACTTTAACAAAATACTGTGGTAATAAGCATAATGCTGGTCAAAATTTGGTCATTCATTTAAGAAGTAAGAGGGTACAAATGAAAAGATTAAAAATTGACAACTTTAACATTTTATTGAAATAAACATTAAACATTCTATCTCCTGTTCTTTGTTTCTTCATTTCTTTGTTTCCCCTAAATAGCATCTCTTATATGTCTTTTTTGTCTTTCCATGTGATCAAAATGGAATAGTCCATTATTTATGAGGTACTGGTAGGGTGTAACAGTCATGCTAACTGGGGGACGGACAAGCAGAATTATACCATTTGTGGAGTTACCCCACTTACTTTCCTAAAAAAAAAAAAATCACTGTTAGTGGCAGTAACATTCTCTATCATCCTCTCTTTTTCCTATTTCCCCTAGGGGCAGTAAGATATAGGTCGAACACGGAGAAAAGCATGCAAGCACACCAGCAACTTTCTCTTCACTTTCTTCCATGTAATACTTTTCTTTAGAACTTACTTCTACACAACTTCACACATTCCTGTCCTGGGTATGACGATAAACTACGTCCAACAGCAAGAGCTCTGATCAGGAGGTTTTGAGGGGCATAGAACCAGCTCTTAATTGTTGGTGTTCCCAGGCCCATCCTGATCCGGGGTGGTAGCACCTGTTAGGGTCCCAACTATGGGTAAATAGTTAAACCCCAAATTGGGGTCAAAACTCTATGTAAATGTAAAAATAGGCTTTAATACCAGGATAATTTGTAAAAGAAATTATTACCAGCAATACAATTTTTGAAAAATATTACCATCAATACATTTTTTGAAGAAAAAAAAATTACCATCAATAAAAATTTTGTTGGCATTAAATAACCCATTGAGGTTGATATGCCACAAAACAATATATATAGTTTTGTTGTTACTTTGGTATTTTGTTACCTGGACTCACATTCTGAATCCGCTATTATTTTTTGTGGGATAAATATACCAGGAGACACATGTTTTTGGCCTAAACACTTGACCAGCATACTCCCACAAAAGATGATATTTTACAGAAAAAAAATAAAACCACCAATCTCGCCTTTGTGCATTTTTGGTAATTTGAGTTATACTTCTGAATTGAAAAAATTCAAATATACAATGATTTATTAAGGAGCTTGAATTAGGAAACATTTTTAATGCCTACATTTGAAGGAAAGTAGTTTTTATATGTTGACAAATATACATTTATGTCAGCATTGATAGATATGAATGACTAAAAACCATTTCTTTGAAAATTTTCTTTTCAGGGAGTCCAGTATAATTAAAAATGGTGGAAATTTTGTCAAATGTTACCAATTTTTGAGATTTGATATTTATTTTTGGGATTAATAATTTGCAAAGAAGGTTTCTATGTATTTTATTTGATAGATTTAAGATCTCAATATTAATTTTGAGTAAGATCAGGAGTAAAATACTGAATTTTATTGTAGACTTGATGAATTTAAATGCAGTACTTGATTGACTGCAAGGTCTCATCCTTTTACAGTTGAAATGGCCGGATGCGACCTTAAGTTCTATGTTAATAGTTTCTTCTGTTGCACTTCTCATATGGAGAACTCTCTTCTAGCATCTTGCTTTCCAGTCAAATCTGATTGACAAAAATTAAAATGCAATGTCAATTGCTATCTTGTCTCTTCTTAATGCCCATTCTCTTTCTTTAATCATGTATTTTTCTCATATTCTGTAACACCCATTAACTCCCTGTATTTTAGTGGCCGTATCATCGTGCTTGTGGTGAAATGATTGAAAAAAAAATAGAATTAGGGTGGTTTGACTCTATGGACTTAGTATGGCAGATTTTAGCTGTAAAGGTCTGAACCAGCGGTATTTTTGGAGGCTTTTTTTTCGATTTTTTTTTTAATCTTCTGTGTCATCTTTGGATTTTCCTGTTCATAAAAATGCATGGGAAGATCAAATAAAATGAAATAGAAAAAGAAATTCAAATTCAAAGATGAAACGAAAAACTTAGGTTTTAGTGACAGCCTCGCTACTTAGAGTCACTTTTGATATTGTGTTTTTCTTTTACAGGAACCTAAACCACAATAAAAAAAAAATAAAAATAAATAAAACAAAAAAATTAAAAAAAAACAAACAAGAACATGGATAATCAAATGTGTTAAAAGTGGATTATCATCATTTGATATGTAAACATGGGAAAAGGTTCACATGTTATGAGTATAGAAAATAGTGTGTTTTCAAAAATCTTTTGCCTTTCTTATTTTTCTGTTTCTTGAACAGCTGCTGCCCAGCATGTAAGGACTTAAACACAGATAACTACACTTGCTGTTTCCAAAAATTGTTTTTTGTGATAATACATTATTGTTATTTTAAGTAAAAAAAAATGTTTATTTTTTGGTCATTTGCATGTAAAAACTTTGGTTACCACTTACTTTTAGTTGAGCTAGTAGTCGTCACTGGAACACTTGTAAAAAATATATGATTAATCTTTAAAATTAGTAAGTTATATATGCCAAATAGTAAAAACATAAAAAAAAGAAAATTTTGCAAACTTTAACTTTTGTGCCTGCAAAAACTGTCCTTTTGATGCACAACAGTGCAACAAAAGGAAGGTTTTTCTCTTGGCACCACTATTATTTTGAACTACTTTACTCCCTTGGTAATGTTTATTTACAGGATTATAAAGATATGAAAACCAAATACATTTATAATTATAGTTGCTTGTCTTTATCTGCTTATTTAAATTTTCATGTTTGACAGACATTTTTTATAATGTTATGAATAAAAGAAATTATTTTCCTATTTATTTCTTTATTGATAAATGATAAACATTTCATTGTCTTCCTTCACAATTTTAGAATGTAAATATAAAAAATTATTCTTGTAAATAAACGGTCTAATAAATAAATAGTGTTTAATATTTTTTTTGTAAATTCTCAAATAACAAAGAAAGTGCATAAATTCATTTTCCTATGTTTGGGTTTTATTAAAATTGTAATCATTGCTTTTTAAAACAACAATCATCATTGAGGGAACAAAGGTAGTTAAAATAATAATAGTGGTGTCAAGAGAAAAGCTGACCTTTTAACACACTGTTTTATTGTGAGTATTAAAAGTTAAAGATTGCCAAATATTTTATGGTGTGTCACAAATAACTCATGGGTTGAGAAATGTTAGTCATTCATATTATATGTGCTTGAGATAATTTCATATTTCTCACCAGTGCCAGACTTTGGTACCCAATTCTTGGTTGATGCCATCAGAATTTCAAAAGCAGATAAAGGATACAGGCAGGCTGTTAGGCAGGCTGTTAGGCAGTCCTAAATTGGAAGAACAGAGCAAGATGATTTTCCACCTATTTCTTCCGATATAAGGCTTAGAAAATATGAATGGTCAACAGCATAGATTTCTATTAAACATGCAATAAATTTAACTCAGATAAAAGAATTAGTCAAGTATTTTTCCTTTTGAATATTAATTGACAAGTTTCGCTAAGAAATTATCAAAAGAAAAAAGAAGAATTGAAAGGTAATGTGCAATTGTAGAATTACTTTATTATTGAGAAATCTCTGTTTTTATGGTAAACGTAGTAATAAAATAATAATAGAGGAAGTAGAATTAGTAAAAGATAATGATAGAGAAAATACTTTATCTGAAAGAGCAACAATAATAAAATGAAATAAAATTAGTAATAAAATAATGTTAGAGAAAGACTTTATATAGTGCAAAAATAATAAGATGAAATAAAACTAGAAATAGAATAACAATAGAAAAAATACAACAATAATACAATAATTAAGGTGAATTAAAACTAGTAATCAAATAATAATAGTGAAAATGCTTCATCTAAAAAGCAACAATAATAAGATGAAGTAAAACTAGCAATAAAATAATAATAATGAAGATGCTTTGTTTAAAAAGCAACAATAATAAGATTGATTGGTTGTTTATTTGTTTTACAAGTATATCAAAATCCCTGTGGGTCATTTAATGCTGAAACTGGATTTTTATTTTGTGGGATTTTAAAATTGTTTACAAAATATCACAAGTTGTATAGTTCAGGCCTATTTCAAAACATTTGTATGGTTCAAAATCCAAGCTCTGTAGAAGTTGGAAGTATTTTATTTTCTTCAGCTATCCTATTATTTGAGCATTAGGTACATTTTTGAAGAGCAGGTTAAGATTTTGTGCTTGGTAATAGATGCTATGTATTTTTTGTGCTTCTTACATTCTATCAAGACATGTTTGACTGTGAGAAAGTGATTTCAGTCAGCACACCGAGGTGTACTTTCTACATTGTGCATGTGTGCATCTGTCAGGTGTGTGTGTCCAATTTTTATTCTGTTGAACACTATGTCTTATCTGGGATCAGATAATGGCTTTATATCCTTTCTTATTGTCTGTCAACTGATGTTCATATAGTTTATTGTTTAGGAACGTATCCCCAAATGCTGTCCGTTTTCTCTTGATGTGTTGTGTAATTTTGTTTTTATAATCTGTATATGGGAGTTTGATGTGGGTTATTTTCATTTTTCTTGCCGCCTCTTTTGCCAGTATGTCAGCATCATTTCCCTTGATGCACATATGGCTGGGAATCCAGGCCAATATTATTGCTTTCGGCTTTATTAAATGATGACAAGATTCAAAGATTTCTTGAATATAGAAATGATTTGTGTTCTTTTTCTTTAATTGCTCTTAAGCTAGACAGGGAGTCTGAGAAGGTCATAAATTTTCTATCATTTTAAGTGGCATTTTTATGGCTTATAGTTCAGCTGTATAGATAGATGCATTATTTGGTAGCCTGGTTTTGTTTGTATATTTGTTTGTGACTGCTGCACTTATTCCATCTAGGATTTTTGATCCATCCATATAGAATGGTTCATAGTCATGATATTTGTTTCTTTGTTGATTGTATCTTTTTTTTTTATGTGTCAATTTTATGTCTATGTTTGGAGATTGTTCATAAAGGAACCTTATTTATTGCGACTGGTGTTACATTATCAAGATCTTTGTTTACTTGTTCTAGTGCTTCTTTGATTCAAAGACCAAATGAAGGAATGGTTGTCAGTTTATTTCTATAGAACAGGATATATTAAGCTTTTTTGGGGATGCTGGCTTATTTGATTTGAATTGTAGTTTTCCTGCATATTGGAAGGATTATTTTTCTCATCTCAAAGATATTGGCTTCTATATAGAGATTTTACATGGGTGAAGTCTGGAAGACTGAAACTTAATCTCAGGCCTTGATTTTGTATAGTTTGTAGCTTTTTAAGTTATGATTTATATGTTGAAATGGTAAATAATGCATCCATTGTCTAGTTTTGATCTGATGTGTGATCTATATATTCTGAGCATTACTTTTTGGTTGGCACTACAGTTCAGGTTTGATATTTCAAAATCTCTGAAGCTTCTAAAAGTAATATCAAAGCTGAACTGGAGTGCCTTTTGGCATTTTTGCTTAAGGTAATCAATGTGGGCTTTGAAGTTAAGTTTGCAGTATTGTAGTATGATTCATAGATATTTTATTTGTTCTATAATTTTACCCATTTGATTTGGGTTCCTACAGCACCACATTTTGCCGTGTGCATTAAAATCTCCCATTAGCAGAAATGGGGTGTGAAGTTGGCCATTTAGCCTTTCTGTTATTTAGTTTGTGTTTTGGAGGAATATAAATTGAACTTATAGTTGTTGTTCAAGGAACTGAAGTTTTTATTGCCATGGTCGGTAGATTTGTAATTCAAGTTTTTCATGAGGAATTGATTTTTTAACCAATATTGAAGTACCCTCACTTGACAATTCTCTATTGTTGATAAGATTATTTTGTGGTAAGTTTCATATCCTTTAAAGGAGATGTTATCAATTTCTTTAAGAAAGGTCTCCTGTAAGCAAACTATATTTGGATTGTAAGGCATTGTTTGATTTCCTAATAGTTTGCTTTAACATCTCTGCACTTCCATTGTATGATGTTTGTGTTCTGTTTGTCTATTTGCATGATAATTATCTTTATTTTTGTGAGTGGATCTTAAGGATGACTATGTTTTTGGCTTTTGATTATCAATTTCCATAAAATCCATACTTTTTAAACTATTTGTTTTCCTTGTTTGTGAACTTGTTCTTCACCAAATATTTGGATGTTCTTCATCATTTACGTTCTTTTCATTCTATTTTTTTTTTCTGATTATCTTTATGTGAGTTATTGATATGCCCTGGAAAGGGATATATTTGGTTGAAGTAGCAAAGTGGTTTTGGACTACTGTAACCGAATAGAACAATCTAACAGGTAATCATAATGGACTGGTCCTCGTCGTAGTGGTAGACAATAGGCATAGGCAATAGGTGAAGATTATAGGAGTAGCCAATAGGCATCCTATAGGTGTCCTATAGGCGTCGTTCTGTACCTCCACATCAGTCTGTATTTATGGCTGACACCAGCCAATCATATTACTGTGAGGGGGAACCAGGTGTATGCATATTCATTACATCAGTTATTTTCCTTTTTATTTGCTTTTAGTTCTGTTTCTTCTGTTTTTTGAATTTTGATTTTGTTTTGTATTCACGTTTGATGCGTTTTTGTTCTGTCAGTTTTATGTTTGGGCAAATTTTTCATTTGAGATGTTTTGTAGTTAAGAAGTTGTTTGTGAATTTTGTGTTGGATTTACACTGTCGTTAGTTTTTATTCAGTAATTAGGGTTGTTTATGAGTCTACAATTGGTTTTAATGTTTTCAATGTTTTTTTAATTTTAGAATTAAAAATATTAGTTCTTGTTTTACATGTAATTTGTTAGATATTAGATTTTTATGGATACAGTTTGATGTTGCTTAGGAAATTTTTACATATGATGATGTAATGAAGTTTGTTACAATGCTTTTCTTTGCTTCTGGGAAAGTTATGATTTTGGTATGTTTAATTTTTAAAATGTCTTTTTCTTTTTTCCACGTTTTGCAGTCCTTGGAAGTTGCCCTATGTCTTTTTTTTTTTTTCACAAAAATTTGACATGTGATCTCTGTGTGATTAGGATCCTTCTCCCCACATTTTCCATATACCAGCTTCCATTTGCATTAATTCTTACCATGTCCATGTCTTTCACAATCAAAACATTGCAATGGGTTTTGAAAATATAATTCTACTTTAGAAACTGTATATTCAATTTTCATTTCATGTGGTGGTATATCAAAAGTAATGATATATGTGTTGGCGTCTATAATTCTATAATTTTTCTTAATAAATATTCTTTTCATATCTATAATGTTATGTTTTTTGATAGAATTATTGTTTTTAATTTCCTCCAGTGGACACAGTGACAGTTCAATTCTTCTCACTACAGCTTTGGAAGAATTTAAAAATTTGTGTGGGGAGATGTTTGCCTTTACATCATGGAATTTGGACATTCTTTCAGTGTAGTGCTTTTCTTTTACTTCTCTCAATAGCATTATTTCCAGTTTTTTTTAACTGATTTTGGAGTCATCTGAGATGCTAAGATGTTTTCTATTATAAAAGTTGACTACTTCATCATTAATTTGTCTTTTTTTGGTTCTATTACTATGAATTTCAAAAATTTTTACTTTGATTGATTTTCTCTGTCACTTTCTGTATTTGTATCAGTCTATTTGTTTTTCAGGTGCTCATATTTAGTTTATTATTATTATTCATCAGTCACGCTCTAAACCCACCTCAGAGCCCCATATTAGGAAGACAATGAGGGGGGAATTCCCATTTGCCTCATTCCTCCAGGGCTACATGACTGATATACTCAAACATGAAGAGAGTTCCAAGCACCTGTTATGTCCGGGATTATCCACCCAAGTATGGGCTTTCCTCAAAAGTTGAAACAGCCATGTCAGATTCCTTTGTTCACAGTCCAATTGACCCTACAGTCACTGCTTACTAAGTCAGTGTAATGCTTGCTATGGTAAATATGAGTGCATTTTGTTTGGTTGTTAGTCTGACTTAGGTCTTGACATGACCAGCACACTGATAAGATTGGGCCTCTCTAGTTGCCCATCTAGCTCAAGTAAGGACCAAAGTGGGGTGTTGAGGTTTAGGAATATATGTATAGCCCAACACACAAAACCCTCATCCACCAGGATCCTATTGTCAAGCATCACGGGTCGCAAACCATGGCAAACAGATGGCCTCCTTGGGTGACTTTTACCCCTTGCAGAGGTGTAGTCAGCGTATTCTGCACTGCCAACAGGGTCGATAATACAATGAAGTAAAACTAGTAATAAAATAATAATAATGAAAGTGTTTAATCTAAAAAGCAACAATAATAAGATGAAGTAAAATTACTAATAAAATAATTATAGTTAAGATGTTGTATAGTCTGCTGGTGGGGGGGGACTTATCTTTTCTTCTCTTTACCGACAATCACTCCTTGTTTTTGGCCTGCAATGAATGGTATCAACACTAAAGATTTTAATTTAACTACTTTATTAATGTTTGCATGTCTACATGTATTAACTAACCAGTGGGAATCGTTCACCTTCACTAGGAATTTTCAATATATCTTGTGAATGTTAAATTGTCCAAGCCCTCTTTTCTCATTTTGCCCTAGAAATATCAACTATCTCTTTCTGATGTTAATTATGAATGTCCTTTTTTTTTTCTATTAAAACTTCCTCATTGCTCACATGTTCCATCTTTAGTTTTCTCAGTAACTTTCTGTTGCTTAAAGTCTTTTCTTCATCTGTGAGGAGATTGTCCAGTATTTACTGCCACAAAGGAGGACTGATATTACATAAAAGCATATTGCACAAAAGAACTCTTTTCTTTGTTTCTAATGAAATTTTACTGTTTCTTAATACTCTGCTTTACTTTTGGAAGGCATCTTTCACTATCCCAATGAAACTTCAGATTTTGGTGTTGCATTTTCTATCCTCTGTTTAAACACCACCTAGATATTTAAATTTTTGTACTTGTTTGATTATGGTGTTTTCAAATTATAATTCACATCTCTGGTTTTTCTTTTTAAACCGTCCTGGGTATGATAATAAACTACATCTGTGTCCTGGGTAAGATGATAAACTACATCCAACAGCAATGCCTCTTATCAGGAGGTTTTGAGAAGTGTGGAAGCACCTCTTAATTGCTGTTGTGTTCCCAGGTCCACCCTGACATGGGGTGGTAGCACCTGTTATGGTCCCAGCTATAGGCAAATTAACATCCAAACTGGGGTCAAAACACTATGAAAGGGAAAACATTAGGTTTTAATACCAGCAATTTGTAAGAAATTGTTACCAGCAATACATTTTTGAAAAACAAAAATATTACCAACAATACATTTAAGTGTAAAATTAGTTTTAATACCAGCAATACATTTTTGTAAAAAATTATTATGAACAATGAATTTTACTAGCAATACATTTTTGAAAAGATATATTACTAGCAATAAAAATCTTGTCAGCATTAAATAATCCATTGAGGTTGATATACCATAAAACAAGGCAAACCAAACCAATCTTTTTAAAACTTCCACTAGCATTTTAAAGTGAGCATATGCTGGAGAACTCGCCACAATATGAAGATGTTGTTTACTATGCTTCCATTGAGCAGTGTCTTCAGTTAATTCCAGGGAAATGCACAATAAAATTATTTTATGCTTCACAAAGGTTTCAGTGCAGAGATGTCAAGTGAATTTGCAAACCTTTCTCTGTACTTGAAGAATTCATGAGTCGTGAAACCTTGTAAAATTCTTGCTTGTTTTACTCTGTGAGCGATATGAAATAAGGGAAGTCATACATCTGTCCTCAGTTCTATTATATTGTGATGGATCAGGTGTTTCTATTATGGATTGAAATAGCAATCATATTTATGAAGAGAGGAAGATGCTTTCTTTTCTCAGGTGGCCTAACGTATCGGCTATTCCCAACTCAGTTCACTGAAAATTGAAGTGGACAAATATTTGATGAGATATCATGTAGTCACATTTTTATGTTCTATTTCTGCTAGATTTTTCTCTATTTCTCTTATCATATATATATATATATATATATATATGTATATATATATATATATATATATATATATATATATATATATATATATATATATATATATATGTGTGTGTGGGTGTGTGTGAAATGTTTATATACATAGTTGCATGTGTGTATATAAGTAAATATGTGTAAACTAAGACATAATTTATACATACAGGTATACTTATTTGAAGATATTTACATGGTATATGGGTACACATACACACACACACACACACACATACACATATATATATATATATATATATATATATATATATATATATATATATATATATATGTATATCCAAAGAAATACTTTGAAAATAGGGTAAAACAATTTTTAAACCTCTAACTGGTTTTTACAAATTATATTTAACATATGTTGGATATTTCATATCAGTTAGTTTATCATTCTCTATCTCTCTCTCTCTCTCTCTCTCTATTTCTCTCCCTCTCTCTCTCTCTATATATATATATATATATATATATATATATTAAATTGTGTGTGTATATATAATAATATTTGAAAATTGGCATTTGTTTGTGGAAGACGTTTATTATTTTTGTGACTGCCAAATGACTGTCTAAATTCCTTGGTTGAAGCCAAAAAAAGGATTTTACATGAGTCAGGTAAATTTTCACCGATTTCTACCATTGAGAATAATGTCTGCCTGACTGATTCAAAGAAGGGAGAGTCACTTTTTCAGAGATGAGATACAGTTTTTAAATGGTGAATGCCAGTGTTAATTATTCTTTTTTTTACATAATTTTGAAATTAGTTTGGTGGATGGTGACTGATGACTCTGCTAAATTCCACTTGAAAGAAACTTCACCCTGGTGATCACTGCCATGTAAAAGATAGTTAACTCTGGTATTACAACCACCTCCATTACTGCCTAATCCACCTCCATCCACCTGAAGTAAGAAACTTTGACCGTGAAAATCCAAGAGGATTTTTTATGAGTTGGGCAAATTTTCATCACCTTCCGCCATTGAGAATAAGGTCTGCCTGCCCCATCCATAAAAGGGAGGTATTTCTTTTTACAT
Source organism: Acanthosepion lycidas (assembly GCA_963932145.1). Classification (NCBI taxonomy): domain Eukaryota; kingdom Metazoa; phylum Mollusca; class Cephalopoda; order Sepiida; family Sepiidae; genus Acanthosepion; species Acanthosepion lycidas. The sequence continues at coordinate 130,938,263 of OZ010580.1, read as the reverse complement.
TTTTTTTTTGTATCTGATTCCCTGTATATTGTTCACTACATTGCTATTAACTATCAAACTGTTTAGTTGCTACCCCCCCAACTCGGCCATTTTAATTTGCTTCATTAAATTGTGTGTATATAAACTATCAAGATTATTAATTCAGCCCTCCTCGCAACCTGTTTAATTTAGGATATGCTTACCCATTGTTATTTATCAATGCTGAAAAATTAAGTGTTACCACCCCAATTTTTCAGTTATACTAAGTCATTACTTAATACAAATTCTTTCAAAATCTTTTTTTTTTGGTTTATAGGAGTAGATAGCCTCACGGGTCCGGTCTGCACTTCCATGTCTGTTGAACAGGAGTAGAGGTTCATTCTTTGTTCCCTGTTCAGGATATGGTTTATCAGTTCTATTTCTTTCTCTTACCAGGGCCTCAATGATTTAACTGTATTAACTTTTTGGTGATCAGACTAACTGGTGTCCGTGACTATCCATTATGAAGAGTTTCCTGGCTGCTGCTTGCAACTGGTCATTAGGAGCCTGAACATTTTGATAGCACTTAGAGAGCCTGCTCTTATCAACATAATATCAAGGTATCTGTGATACCATAATGTGGATGTATAGGTGTTCCTGCATGTATTTCCGGCTTGCAACCCTAGGGCACATTATGCTCTGTTCTCTGTTACATGATGGCTGGTTTGTATTGTCATTGATGACAGTGACAATTATCAGTCTTTTTCCTCTCTCCTCAAAACATATCTTATGGAAATCACAAGAAGAAGAAATAAAACTAAAGCAGCTAACAAAAAACCACCAACCTGCCTCAATCTTCCCTTATGTTTCAACTTCTGCAGTGCAGAATCTTTTCTCCTGAAAAAATCGCCAGATATCTCTGCCCTTTGCGAAACCAACTTGAATTCTTCCATTGCTACCAATGAATTCTTGGTGTCAGGTTATCTTCCCCTTTGTTGAAAAGATTCCAGCATTCACATGCATGGCTTTGGGCACCTCGGTGTGGTGTAATGGTTAGCAAGCTTGTCTACTGAAAAGTGAGTTTGATCCTCACTGGATGCCCCATGCTTTCGGCCTTGTGCCACATCTAAGCTATGCTTAGAAAATCTTTCACATACATGGCTTTGGTGTTTACATATGGCTTTAGTTACTTGTTCACTGGTATATAAGTTCTGCCTTTTTTTTTTTATAAATACCTTCATTGGTAATTGTTCAAATGAGTTCTTTGCTGTTGTACCTAGTTGGTATGAATTTGAGTGCAATACTAGACTGGCAGCAAGATCGCATCAATTTACAGTTGAGCTAGCTAGATATAGCCGTAAGTTCTATGTTAACAGTTTTCTATCTTGCACTTCTCACTTGTGGAACTCCCTCCCGGCTCTTTGCTTTCAACCAACTTTAATCTGAAAAAATTAAATGCAGTCAATCACTATCTAATGTCTTTCTGATTGCTCTTTTCTCTTTATACTCATTACTAATGTTTTTGTTCCTAATTCATCCATACCATATAACCACTTATGTCTTAGTGGCTCTACTGCTTTCCCTGGGGTGACATTGATTAAATATATATATATATATATATATATATATATATATATATGTATTATTACTTCAGATTTTATTTGTTGTGGGTACCTGTAATTATTTGATTTTTGCAAGAATTTCCAAAACAATGTGTTTTTAACACCAAAAAAATATGCTAATAATCCAGATTTTAACTTAAATTTTGTATATGCTAGAAAGGATGAAAAAATCTGATAAAATGATAATAAATACTTTGGTCTTTTCTTTTAATAATAACGAACACTAGCAGCATGACCCGGCGTTGCCCATGCTTGATTCAAAAATCATACGACTCATGCAGCAATTGCTATCACTTGACTTAAAATATTTTTGCCCTTCCTTGGCTTTAAAGGAGTTCCCTTGCCGTGCTGATGTTGCTACATGCCTTACTTCTTGCCTATCTCACACTGCGAATTTTTTCTAAGCTCTATACTAAACATTAAATCTGTTATGAAAAAGAACTAAACAAAATGAACACAAAACGATCAGAAGGAATCGTAACTGGAAAAACCTAATGAAAAAAAGAAATGTTAACAACAAATACTTTTTCACACCCAACCCAGTTCTGCGGAATCAGAATCAACATTGAGTTTAAGCAAGCGAATGAGCCAATTGGAGTAAAGTGCCATGCAGATTTAAATTTTTCCCACTAGTGACGAATGCAGCTATCGATTTTTTTTGCATGCTAGAATGCAAGTTAACATTCGTGCCAGTCAGCTGTTGGCTCTCACGCTGGCCAATAGAATCTTCCTGCCTATTCGTGGCAGCCAGCTATAGGCTCTCACTCTGGCTAGTAGAAATTGGCCGCAAACTACATGAAAACTGCCGTAGAAGCATGAAAAAATCGATTATTTCCACTATCGATGGGAGTTGGGAAATGCAAAGTCGGTCTTGGACTTCCCACTAACTTGGAGCACTTGCATGTAAATTTTTGTGCAAATCCGTCGAATATTGCGGCCGTGCATTCGTAAGACACACACACACACATCCTGCCTTTTATAGATATAGATTCTGGTGATAAAACCTTATTTTAATCAAGTTTGGGGCTTTTCTTTCATCATGGTATGCTCTGTTTTAGAAAATTTTTTGGAGGCATCTACATAGGTCATATATTTAACATTATACAACACAGCCCAGGCTGATACATCATTATATTAAACAACCTCACCTAACACAAATCAAATAAAGGTAATCATTTTTATCTTCACATTCAATAATTCCAATACATTTCTATAGTAAAATAATTTTTCATGCACTTCTGTATTAAAACAATTTCTATTGCATTCCTATTGTAAAATATTTTCCATAGCATTTGTGCAGTAAACTCATTTCCAATACACTTCCTTAGTAAAATAAGTTTCATGTCCTTTCTGTAGTAAAATCATTTCCAATGCATTTCTATTATAAAATAATGTTCATAGTTTTGCCGCGGTAACATAATTTCTAATACAACTTCTGTAAAATAAGAACTTGAAAGAGAGCCATGACTGAAAAATCTCACTTAGAAGAACATGAAAAGTTGAAACAGCATGAAAAGAAAGCTGCTTTCACAAAGACCATGAATAAAAATATTAATTTGAAAGAAGAAAATAAAAAAAAGATTTACTTGCAGAAACATGAAAGAAAAAATCCACATGGATGAAGAACATGTAGTGATCTTGTGATCATGTAAAATAAAAAAAAAGAATATAATTCCCATGATTCCATGGAACAAAGGAAAATTTAAAGTACTTCCACTTTCAGCTGGCCGCTTGATCAGATGAAAAATCAATAATTATACGAAACAATACATTCTTTCTTCGCTTTCACATTGACTCAGATGACTTCATATATACTGCAATCCATGAATTATTTTTTACGTGAATTTTAGCCCCTTAAGAAAAAATTACCTGTTTATAGTGCAACCAACCAATAAAACCCATGATTTTTAAACTCTTCAAAAAAATTACCTGTGTATAGTGCAACCGGTCATTAAAAATCTGTTTTTTAAACTCTTTATAAAAAATTACCTGTTTATAGTGTGACCCACTATTTTTTGTGTAAAAAGCTGGTCAGAAAATATTTTTGTAGATCGTAAGAATTTTTTTTAATATGACCATAAATTACGATACTCAAGTGGATGCAACATATGAACTAAGAATGGCAATGCTTTATGTTTTGATTATATTTTGTCATTCTTTTTTTTAATTCTCTTTTTATTGAATATTGGGGGCCCCCCATCTCCTGTTAAATGGCTACGTGTCTTCAAGGTCACATGCATTGCATAATTTCATCTGTACGCATTTCTTGACAAAAGTTCCTGAAATATTTAATATTCATGAGCTTTTCTCTTCTGCTTATTTTCATTTTCTTTTCTAACAGCAAAATTTAAATATTGCTTTCAAAAAGGCGTATTAAGTTTCTCTGGTCATCGACTGTAGAGGCCCAATGTGTCTGTCATGTCCATCTGGTAGGAAAAGACAGGAAAAGTCACAGAAAAGAAACAAATACCAAGTAGAAAATGAAGAGAGTTCGGATGGTGAGAATAGATTTGGCCCAAAGAAACGAAAATGAGTAAAATCTGTAATATCAGTTTGGTGATTATGGCATTGAATGCTGGACAATTCCCTCACAGACGAAGAAGTGACTTGAGGCAACGTAAATCTGGTTCTACAGAATGATGCTAAAAATACCATGGACTGAACATGTGAGCAATAACAAAGTTTTATAGAAAATGAAATAAAAAAGGACACTTATACTCAATATCAGAAAAAGACAGTTGTAATTTCTTGGGCATATAATGACGAAAGAAGTTTTATAGAAAATGAAATAAAAAAGGACACTTATACTCAATATTAGAAAAAGACAGTTGTAATTTCTTGGGCATATAATGACGAAAGAAGGTTTGGAAAATTTAACACACTTAGGACATGCAGAGTGCGATGGATAAATTGTCGGCATTTTTTATTCTTAATTTTTGTGCATGCGTGTTTTTGTTTTTGATTTTGTCGACTGCACAGTATAGTAGAGTAAGGTGGGTACTGTCTGTGAGAAAAAGACCATGACGTAACTCCGACAGATATATGGAAAGAGCATGCTGTACTGCATTTCAGAGTGTTTGAAGACAGTGAAGAGGAATCGGAAAGAGATGGATGATATATCCAGTCAACATCATCGTGTTTGGAGTGATCATTAGTGATAGCAATGTTATGTCTTCATTCATCTTCCCACAGGATCTCAGATTTTACACGAAGCCCTAAATCAAGTGACTTACGGAGATAGTGCTGCCCTGGGTCAAGAGGGTGGCTGCTGAAAGATCCTATGTTTGGCAACAGGACACTGCACGATGCCACACAAGCGGGAGAACCAAGTCATGCCTGCCAGACAATTTTTGTGACCATACCCCCCATTAAATCTTGCCACCTATCTCCCCAGACCGCAATCCCCTTGATTATTATGTGTGGGGCACAGTTGAGCAAGAGAACAGCAAAATTCCTTGTAACAGCAAAGATGAACTGAAGGCAAGGACTATAGCAGTATTTACCAACTGAAACAAGGAAACCGCCCAGAAGAGTTGCAGGAGATTCCTAAGTCTTCTGGCTGTAGTTGAAGCCAATGACAATTTTATTGAATAATGTTAAAAGAATATATGTTAAAATGAGATATTACTTTGATATTTTGTGTAATTTAGACGACAATTTATCCATCGCACTGTTTATTGAAGGCAAGATGGACAGAGGAAAACAATGCATACTTTACCAAGGAGAGATAGCAAAATGTCAAAATTTACTAAAAGTTACAAAGGACAGGGAATTGTGGAGAGCCATGATCGCTAACGTAATTTTGGTAAATATATCTGTTAAAATGAGATGTCAGTTTTATTTGAATTTCTGTGCAATTTAGACGACAATTTATCCATCGCACCATTTATTGAAGGCAAGATGGACAGAGAAAAACAGTGCATACTTTACCAAGGAGAGATAGCAAAAAGTCAGAATTCACTAAAAGCTACAAAGGACAGGAAATTGTGAAGAGCCATGATCGCTAACGTCGTGAAGGGACACGGCACATAGAAGATAGGTTTGCGATAGTTCACTGCATGAAGGAAAGCGAGAAGAACGAAACATAAACTGCTAGACGATAGAATGGTTATTAGCATTAGATTACATCTAATCTGCACAAAAGGCCCAATATACAAGGTACATATTGAAAACATCAAAATCAAGCAAGCACACAAAATTGAACTCTTGTAAAGTAATGGATCATAGCTAGGATTGAGGAATCGGAGAGTTAAGTTCGAAATCCAGTCGAGTTCGTTACATTCAACTGAAAGTACCTTTGCGTAAGGTATGAATCCATCTCTTTTCCCGCAGCTCTGGATAAATTTCTGGATCGACTGGGTCCTATAGCTTTGGTTGGCAACCAGTCTAGGAGAAAGAAAAACACTAAATTCAAACTACCTGCTGCTTTGTAGGCCCTCTCTTTTTAGGCAAAGAAGGTAACTTCAAAAAGAAATCCACTTTTAATGTGGTCCCAAAGTAACGAACTATCCACCCAACTTTGAGTCACGGCATAAAATAATGGACTCCTCGGCTTTAGTACAATTGTTCGAACAAATATAAGACTAGGACACGGCAGGGCGCTGTAGACTTCTTTGATTTTGAACCATTCGCCCATGGGTGTATTACCTATGGTACTTTAGACGACGGTGGTGTAAAACGAGGGATAATGTGACAGTAAAATCCGAAGGCATGATGGCTGTATAGGAAGATTTCTTTAGTAGCAAGGAAAAGAATACTGGAATACTATATAATGTCAAACCAGTAACAGTAAAATCTGAGCAATTCCCTTACAATTAAAGAGAGGACGAGAGGCAACACAAATGTGAATCTACAATAGAAGTCTGAGAATGCCGTCGACAGAACACTTGATTAAAGAGGAAGTTTTAAGGAAAATGGATATAAAAAGGATATGTGACGAGGAAGAACAGAAACAGTTGAAATTTCTAAGGTACAGAATGAGGAGTAGAGGTAAACATCGATTAAACTATCTAGCTATTCTTTTTATTATTAGTCACCCAATACAAGACACAAGAGCCACTCAAGTTAGAGGGTTACTGAATAAGGTCAATGAAAGTAGATAACGGCTGACTGGAGATTTGAAGAGTTTAAGATTGTAGTTATTGGGGAAGCATCCTCTCGGGAGTCTGAGTGGAACTTCCTTCTTACCATAAATGACAATATAAAAAAATGACATTTAATGAAAATTTTTGTCCTCTATACGACAGTTTCATCACAGATGAAGAGACGGGAAATGGCTTGTACATTGTTAACGCCTGCAAAACAAAACTGCTTTCATTTAATCGCCACAGAGAACCTTTTCTGCCTGCCATCTGCATGGCTGACGCTATACTCGAGGAGAGCAACACATTGCGCCCTCTTGGCCACACGTATTCCGCTGACTCGAAGTGGAGCGACAACATCGAATCAATAGCTGCATCTACTGCAAGGAAAGTTGGGTCACTGTGTCGTGACAGAAGGTTTTCCTTGTCAGAGTCCATCTTGCACATTTAGAAATCTACAATTAAATACTGCTGCTATATCTGGGCTGGTGCTCCTGTTCTACATCTTGAGGTTCTTGAGAAAATCCAAAGAAAGATAATATATATATAATATATATAATCGATACTGACCAGGCATCTGGACTTCAATCACTTTCTCACCGGCGTGGTGTGATTTCCTTCTGTCTTTTCTAGAAATATTTTCATGGTAAATGCCTTGACGAGATTTTTTCCCCTGGTTCCCCGAGGAGATTAATTTAAGCGTGCTACTAGATTGAAATCTAAGTCCCACCCCTTTACTGCTGAAGTAACTAAATGCAACCGCCACTTCTACTCCAACAGTTTATTTTCTCGCACTGCTTTCCGTTAACTTGCTTTCCTGATAGCTACCATCTTCAAAAATCTTCGTCCGCCGTCGCTGGAGGTGTATCGTGCGTCTCGGCCGGGCCGCCGCAAAACCTGTCTACCACGGTTGACCGCTTAAATCAGGCCGGGTCCGCGACTGGCAGCCACCAGCCAACCACCAGCCAGCCGGTCTTCGTTCGCCGTCGCCGGACGAGCGTCGTGCGCCTAAGCAGTGGTAGGCGTGAAAAGTGAACCCCTGAAGTGCCAACTTTGGATTTTTCGGAAAAAAATGAAATTCGAAACTGAAACTAAACCTATTGGTTATTGGTTTCAGATCGTTTCCAACGTTTGCAACTAGTTTCTGTATTGACTAGCATGAAAATTCAAAAATTTAAATCGCCATCTTTTAGCTTCTTGAACCCGTCCGTCTTTTGTCCCTCCCTCAATCCTGGCTATTCTCTTTCACTCCATGTAACCCCACCCACCGCCTGCGTACTTCTAGCATTTTCCATCTTGCGGTGAAATCACTAGAAAGAAAATAAATAAAAGAAATCGTACTGCACAAATATTGTCCGTCCTGGGTATGACGATAAACTACATCCGCGTCCTGGGTAAGACGATAAACTACGTCTAACAACAAGGCCTCTGATCAAGAGGTTTTGAGGATCGTGAAACCACCTTTTAATTGCTGGTGTTCCCAGGTCCACCCTGACCTGGGGTGGTAGCACCTGTTAGGGTCACAGCGATGGGCAAATAGTTAGCACCCAGACTACATCCGTGTCCTGGTTATGACGTTAAACTACATCTGCGTCCTGGGTAAGACGATAAACTACGTCTAACAGCAAGGCCTCTTATAATATGTTTTTGAAATAATAATGTTGCCAGCTGTAAGTCTTTGAAAAAACATTACCAGCTATAGGTTTTTGAAAGAATAATATTACCAGCTATAAGTTATTGAAAAGACAATATTACCAGCTAAGCATATTTGAGGAAAAAAATATTAACAGAAATAGATTTTTGACAAAACAAAATTATTACCAGGAAAAAAAAATTGTCGGCATTAAATGATCCATTGAGGTTGATATGCCGTAAACCAAACCAAACCAAACCAAACAAATATTGTTTCATGATATGAACGTAAATAATTAAACTGACCAGCTGCTTTTTGCTGATGCTCAGCAACTTTTAGGCTAACTCTAATTAATTGTCCTACGCATATGACACCAATCAAATAAACAGAGTGTGTGTGTGTGTGTGGGGGGGGGAAATGACCTCCACTTTCTGCATCTCAGACCTACTACCTCCCGACTAAATCCAGTTTCAGTGTTCTCTGACCCCCCACCCCGCAAAGACAGACTGAATTTGAAAACAACACTTCACATTTACGCATGCCGATGTACATGCGTATATATACGCACACATGTGCGCACCTTTACACCAAATACTATTTCTCAGCCTACCGTCAGATTTCTTCTGCTAATTTATGAATAACTGTCCACTTATATATATATATATATATATATATGAAAAATTCAAATAGAATATATCTGTAAAAGGAGTATAGGAATAAAGGTACGTTTTCCTTTTGTCTTTATTCATATATATATATATATATATATGTGTGTGTGTGTGTGTGTGAGAGAGAAATATAACGATATATATTTCGATATATCAAAACAGTATAGGGTTAAATTGTATGACAAAGTGAAAAAAAGTTGACTTGTGACGCGATTCGTCCTTCAGTCCTTACTTATTACACATGAATGAATGACCACAAGGAAAAATGCTACTCTGATCAAAGGAGAAAATAAATCACTACGACGTAAATGTCTAGAAAGTGCCTTAATTGCAAGACCATCTACAGTAAATTTGCGCCCGGGCTGTTACAACATTTCATCATTCCTGGCAAATCTTCTAATATCGCAGTGTAGAATAATTTTCTTTTCTTATTCTTAAAAACCCTCTCTTTAAATCCAATTTTTTAATTTTATTTCCCAGTTTAATTTTTATTTTATGCTAAATTTTCTATTAAATTTATTTTTATTTTATGATTTATTTCGGCCATTTTATTTTTTGATAGGCGAACCATTTTTGCTACACGTGCGTTTAAAGCAATTTTTCTAGTCGTCCGTTGCCTTTTAAATATTTTGCATTTGATTTTGTTTTTTATTTGTTTAATTTAAAAGACCCCCCACTTTAGCATTTGTTTTATTTTTATAGTAGATTTCGTTTATTTTTACTTGTTAAATCTTTTTGTAATTTCCTTCGTTTGTTGTTAAACATTGTTTTTCGTCCTTCATTTTAATTTTTTCATTTTTACTGTTTGTACGTTTAACTAGTTTTATTTTATTTATTCCCCTCCCGACATTTTGTGGAAATACTTTAATTTGTGTCTTAATTTCTTCTTTACTGTTTCTGTTCTTTTTTTTTTCGTTTGGTCAATTGTTTTGTCTTTAAATGTCCTTCTTTTGCCTGCAAGAAGAAAAAAATAAAAAAAGGGCACAATTTTTTCAAAAATGGCCGACAGTCTCTCCGTTAAAAAGATCCTGTTTGGTTTGAAAGAAAACAACCGTCGGATAAAGAAGTAAAAAACCAGGAAGATATTACCATTGACGACAATAAAGAAAAATGAGTCATGTATGGTGGGCGCCAATGACTAAAATTCTAAATTCAGAATCCCAAAAATACACCAATCGAAAATAAGGCAACCAGAATGAAAAGGAGAATAATGACATCAACAACAGCAACAAAGACTGTAGCGGCCTGGGATTCGCCCTCTTGCTGGAAGTTCCCCACCGAAGTGTATAATCAACATTACGAAGTTCTTGGAGAGAGCCAAGAGTCTTATCAAAAAAGATAGCCTCTTGGTAGACCCCAGAAATTATGGAGGGTTGAGAAAAATAATGTATCTGTCTTTTTCGTCGACAAGGGTTCACGCAAAATTTGTCGCCCCACTAAAGACACTGTGATAAAATCTTTGACGTCCCTGGGGTTAAATCCCAAAGAGTAATTAAGAGTAAAGGTTAACCATGTGGGACGTACTGTTACCCACGCCTGCCTACTGTGAGGACGCCTCCAGTCGAGATTTATAATCAAAGACCTCATAATCCGCACAGAATATGAGTGCAGACGAAGGATCTCTTATCAGTATACTAGGTTTCTCCTTTGACTTAGGTGAACACTTGGCCGCCTATCTGGTACAGTACGGTCAGATACTAAGTGCTACCTCTGACGATCTGAACGGGAGACGGAGTTTTGAGATAATTCTTGATTGTACAACCTTTATCCCACTTTGACCGGCCGAAAATCATCCTGTTGGAATTATGGAAAGACTGGTCACCTCTCCTCTTCCTGTCCAGAGAAGAAGGACCCTTGTTCTGCACCCCCTCCGCAGACCCATATCTAACTCTGGTTTCCATCTAACCTGTTATGGGCATACCAACGATTGGCTCCGGTTGATTCCTATGCGCGGCCCCTATTTCCCGAAAAGCCTTTCCCAGCCACTTGTGCGGTCGGGGAGAACGAAAACGAAAAGGGAGAATGGCTGGTCGTTTGCATAACCAGAGGGAAGCTCTGGACAGCGAGGCCTCACTCCCTGGGAGCCCTCACGAGTAAAAATACGTATAGTTCCATTCCCTTTACCAGTTCCAAGGGCGATGACCCAGCCAGCTACGCCGACAAGATGAGAGCGATGAAAATAAACTACGAGACAAGTTTTGGAAAAAAAAAAGAAGAAATTAGAACAATTAAAAGCAGCACAGAAATCCAAAAGAACCCAGAAAGCCCCAGCAGTGCGCCCCCTTTCCTCGGCACTTTCCCCCCTTCAATCAAAAAATATATCATGGCTCCACCCCCAGTTACAAAATCCTTAACACCCACTCCATTCAAGATGACTTCCATCAAAAGCTGTCATTCACAAATCCCTGCTAAAAAAGGCTACACTCCTAAACAAACTATACCTATCCCCTTCTCATACTCCAATCAAAACACCCTAAAAATCGGACAACACAAAAAGTCTAAGAAGTCCATCAGCTGATTTTAAATGAGAAAAAGAAAACAAATTTAAACCATCTACAATTTAAGGGAATACGTGTGCCGGGTGTCGAGGAGGCAGGCTGAAAATCCCGCAAAATCAAAGATGTAAGATACCTTCTAAATTTCAGAGAAGTAAACGCAAAAGACGTTGAAAACCCTAGGATTTTTTTCCAACGCCGAGAGAATATTAACTGTGGTGTGATCAGGACATGGATCCCAATAAATATGGGTGATGCTAGAAGAAGCAAATGACACCTTCGAAACATTGCCTCCTATGGCGTTCTCCGACGAAGATAATGTGAAAAAATTGAATCAGCTTTGGTCAAGGAGGCTCCCTCTTTTTTTCACACATCCTAGATAGAACTCTGAAATTAACGTTTCCCTGGAACACTGGCGGCTTGTCTCTTGAAGCCACTATCACATGTGAGATGGGCCTAGGCTCAATGGATGATTCCGTCGATGCCCTAACACTGGCAATGTTTAATGCAGATCCCCAACCCTAATTGGACTGATCATGGTTCTCTGGTTGGCTAGTATAAATAGCCGAGGCCTAACGTTGGAGATTCCCAAGGCGACTCCTGTTCGCGATCTTCTTCATCTTGGTGTGGATGTATTTACAGGAGATCCGGTTTTCTCTATTCAGCATGTTTTGACGTGTTTCCTGGCTAGTGAGAAAGTCTTTGAATGCGACGTGTGCTCTTGTTTTCGCAGATCTCGCGGACAGACATTGCGTGCTCGATGTTACCATAATTGATAAGTCTCTTCGTCTCACTGGTGTTTATACGCGCACCGACCAATGCAGAGCTGCCTGATTTCTTTCGGCATATTGCCGTTATTGACGACGTAATGTCGGGTAGTTTTAGCGAGCGATTGGGATGCGATCATTGACCCCGACATAGATCGTATAAGGAAATATTGGGCACGAACAACTCGAATGTCAGTTCGATTTTGTCGATAAGTATCGTAATCAGCTCCCCTGGGAGGTATTGTGGACTAATAGGGACGGCTCGGCTTCGGTAGCGAGTTCTAGCTACATCGACCTAGTTAAGAAAGTCAATATAGGGCTCTTAGGTTGTCCAAGTTTCTATTCTATGATTTACTCGTATCATAGGCTGGTTCGGGTTCGTGTAAACTTAGATAAGCCTACGGTTAGATTGGCTGGCTACTGGAAATTGAACGCATCATTGTTTGGTGAACGCGATTTCCAGGACCAGCTTCTACTAATGCTACAGCGTGAATTGACGAAGGCTGTGGTTGGAAATAGGTACTGATGATTATAGTCATAGACTCAATCTAATTAGGTTAGCAGCACAAACGGATTGTGAAACAAAAGTTGATCTGGCGATTAAATCCCGTGGTAGTGGTGAAGTAGCTATACCTAGGTCGGAGCTGGCCTTCTTGCTTATCAATGTGGAGACGAGGAATTTACCTCTTCCCAACAGATCCTGTTCTTTAGGCATCAGTTTTAAGACAAGATCAAGACGGAAAGGCGACGACTCTCTTCATCAGAATTTGGCAAAAGTTTGGTGAGTCTTACCGAATGAAAGGCGCTAATTTATAGTGGCATTTTTATGCTGGTTACGCATCAGGATATTGGGAACCCCGCCCCAAATTGGTTAGTTTAGGCTTGTTTTGCTTTTAGTTTTTTACGCCAAGTTAACTTAACTTGAGGATGCATGCTTATTGGTCCCTTTTTTTGTTAGTTCCCTCGTAGATACGGTACACTTTTCGATTTTCGAGTGTATTTTTCGTATTTATTGCTGCATTTGAATGTGTGTTTAATTGTGTCAAATGACTGGTTTTAATTAATACGCGTCTCGCATTAATTTTGTCCAGTTAACTGATATTTCTGCCACAATTAAGTATTGTGTATGTGTGTGTATGCGGGGGTGGGGTCATTACTAACACCAGTTTGTTTAATTTCTTGCATATATAGTATTCTTCATATTGTAAATATTCATTGGAGATTTCATTTTTAAAATTATTTTTATTTCCAACTCCTCACAGACAAATTGTACATATGGGACTAGTTAGGACTTCATAGAGTCTTTCGGGGTGGTTGCAGCACGAATGATGAGTAAGAATGTGGTGTTTTGGTGCAAGGAATATTGTTTAGTTTGTTTTGGGACAATGGCTAGCTAGGTTTTTAAGATAAGACACATGAAGACCAGCTCCCCCCCATTCTCATTTTTAGCATTGTGTCACATATTTTGTACTTGTACAAAAATAGATATTATGGCCTGAAGATTACGTTTAAGCATGAAACAAACTGGGTGTTGATTTCAATATCCATTTTCTATTTACATGCGTTCTACTCAGGATATCGAGCACTTTAACTCATAAATATAGCGTACCTTAAAATGAAATTCTTACCACACACACACACACACACACACATATATATATATATATATATATATATCAAGTGTCCAATGAATATGAAGCAGTGAGAAAGAGAGAGAGAGAGTTTGTATTTCTCTTTAAGTTTTGTGATGTTCGCTTTTGTGCATGTGCAGAGTTCTTTGTGTGAGATTTTGTGCATTTGTATGCGTCTGTGTGTACTCAAGTATGCATTTCTATATCTGCATGTATGCCTGTTATAATTGTTGAAACCTATTTCTCCCCGCCGGCATAAAATACAAGAGTAAGTAGACAAACACTATGTATGTATATATATATATTAGGAGGATTTGATAATTATATTTAAGTAATTCATCGAGTCTGAAAGAAACCTCAACTGAATGCAGAAAGCACTGGACGGCCTGTTTCGTCCTATATTTGGGACTCATCAGCAGTGCGCATCCACTACCGAGAATTGAAACCCTGACAGTTAGGTTGTCAAGCAAACATCATACCAACTGTTCCAATGGGCCTCGGTGACGAAGATATTGCAAATCAGACTCAATATAGCGCCGCTCACTAACATATTCCGTGGTGGAACTCTTACTGAGTTCTCTGTAACCATAGGACTGTGCCCCCTGGAGCCACGACAAATATAGGACGAAACGGCCGTCCAGTGCTTTCTGCATTCTGTTGAGGTATCTTTCAGACTCGATGAATTACTTGTGTGTGTGTGTGTGACGTCATTTGTTTACATTTGATACGCCATGAGCAGATATAAATATACGTGAGAGATTCATAGAAGATTGAAGTTTAAAGACAGTAAATTCGACCTTGCTAACCGAACTGTGGCCAAATCGCTTAAAGCACGTCAAGCTAAATGAAGGTTCCGTATAGGATACAGGTTCAAATCCTGTCGAAGAACGAATATTTATTGTGAAAATTTCTTGGACATTCAGGCCGGTAAATGTTGTTTAATACCGTTTATTATAAACAGAGACTTAAATATTTGTGTCTATAAAAAAGAATGTATGAACATAAAAATGTATATATATATATATATAAAGTACGAGACAAAAAAATGGACGCACCCATGGAAAGTTGATTTTTGTATTTTTACGAAGAAAATTGGGTAATAGAATTCGTTTATTAATACAGGTGTACATAAGTAAATTATGCAAGTCAAAAAATGATTTAGTATTTTGTTGGGTAATATTTTGCTTTAATAACTGTCTTAATTGTTCGTGGCATGCTTTAGACTAAATTTTTTAGTAAGTCAACGTCCTTCGCCCGATTATTCCATCATCCCATTAATTCACGAAAAAGCTCATCTTTCGTGTTAACTTTCCGATTATGGATATGATTTTCCATTATCGTCCAAAGGTTTTCAATTGAGTTAAGATCAGGACGTTGGAACAGTTGAAATTTACCCTCGTTGCCCTTCCTCTCTAGGTAACACGTTTAGTTTTCAAGGCAGTATACTTATCGTTATCCTTACTAAATCATTTTCTGACTTGTATGATGTACATATATATATACACCATTATTGATATCCTGCATTAATAAGGGAATTCTATTACTCACTTGGCTTGTTAAAAATACAAAAGTCAAGTTTCTATACAGTATATATATATATATATATATATATATATATGTTTGTGTGTATATAAATGTATATATATATGTGTGTATGTATGTATATGTATATATATATGTATATTTATATATATATGTGTATATATATATGTGTATATATATGTGTATATATATGTATATATATATGTGTGTGTATATATATATATGTATATATATATGTATGTATATATGTATATATATATATGTGTGCATATATATGTATATATATATATATATGTATGTATGTGTGCAAATATAGAGAAAAGTAGGAAAGGACACGTTAGGTAAATAATCCGGAGTTCTTTAGTATTTTTGTTTTTATTTTTAAAAAACAGTGCTCAATACAAAATGTGTGTGTATATGTATATATATATATATATATATATATATATATATATATATATAGATATAGATATAGATATAGATATAGATATAGATATATATATATATAATTTAGAATGCCAACATGAGCTGCGTTAGGTTTCATTTTCGTATATTATTACATAACAGCTGCCTTCACACAGATCAGAGACATGGCATTTTGATAAAGAATATTACCGTCCAGCGTAAATCTCTTCAAAGGCTGATTAAATAGATCATAAATATGCAAAGCAAATCATTCCTGTCATCAAGGGCATTTTTTATGCATTCACTGCCACCCCCACATTACCGTTTTTTTTTTACTAAGGGTATTTCCTGAAACAAGAGTCGTTATGCAAAGACGTTAACACTGTCGAATGTTTGCAGCAGTTTCTGTTAACTGTAGCCGCCCGTTTGATATGCGTCCCTGGCCAGACAGGGTGTTGACATGGAAACTGCAAGTTCAGATGCATGTTCTGCTGGTGCCATGCAAGAAAGGTACTAAAAAAATCTGCTAATAAATAAATATATATACCCCGCATCATCGTCATCTCTCCACCTAACCGGATGTTGTCGTTACGCATCTGAGCAACTGACCAACTCCCTCCACATATCTCTGTTGCATACCAATGTCTGAGATCTCTTTCAATGATCTCCCAGTCTACTCAATGACTTTGTCAGCTATTTTTTTTATCTGTCTGCCTCTTCTTTCGCCTAAGCTGGCCCCTTGTAGAATGGTAGTGGAAAGATTGTTGGGTTTTAGGACGTGTCCATTCCTCTTCATGATGTGGGTTACGAGGTCTCTTCCAGCGGGCCCGTTTCTTGTTTGATGATCTCTCTCACTGCATCATTTGTGATGCGGTCGACGTAGAAGATGTCAAACACACTTCTGCAGCATCCTATTTCTAATGCTTGCTTTATTCATTATAGTTCTAATTTTTGCTATTAAGTATCACCACAATGATAACAGATGTAAAAAGAAAGGGGAAATGTGACAAACTGAATGTAAATTTTCCCGTGGTTGATCTAGCAATCAAAGCAGTTTCTATACATTTTCAACTCAGTAAATTGCGTTCTCTTTTAATTAAAGTAGTATTTTAAAATCGAAATTATTCTCGGACTCATTACGATAAGCGACCAATATACTGAGTGTTTTGTTCTGTAAAAAAGATCTTTTTTTTTTTTGTTCATATAATGTTTATTTAAATTCCTCGAAGTTTCTTCAGTGTATTCTTGTGGCAAACATTACAGGTGACAGAGTAAATTTCTGCTTCAAGTTAGCGTTCATATACCTTAGGTGGGTACGCCTATCGTCCGGTTCACATCCGGCCTTTGAACAGTAGTAGAATGGTTGGTTTGTTGAATTTGGTTAGTGGCATATCAACACATCTATGGGTTATTTAACACAGAATTATAAATACTTTGAACATAATTTTATGGGTTCAACTAAATATATTTTGAACGCAATTATATGCCTAGAACTACAGGTAAAATGTATTGTTGATCATTTTGCTATAAAATGGATTGCTGGTCATTTTGCTTTCAAAATATATTCTTGGTTATTTGACTATAAATATATATTGCTAGTAATTTTTTGTTGGTTATTTTTACTATAAAATGCATTTTTATTCTTTCATAGTGTTTTTGTTTTTTGTCTAGGTTCACTATTTCCCCATTGCTGGGACTCTAACCACCTTGGGTCAGGGTGGATATGGGAACAGCAGCAATTAAGAGGTGGTTCACGCTCCTCAAAACCTCAAATCGCCTGATCAGAGGTATTGCTGCCGGATGTAGTTTATCATCATACGCAGGACTAAACTGGAATTGAGGTTTAGCCTTAGTTTTCTGTTTGAGTTTCTGATTGCTTCTAAAGTCTTTCACTACCCTAACCCGTATACCCTTGCGTCTAAGTGGTAATATCACCTTGCTTGCTGCGAATTGATTATATATATATATATATATATATATATATATATATATATATATATATATATATATGAAGATTTCTCAGAGTTAACCTGTAGAAAAGACAATATTTATAAATATAAATGACAATTGTAAAACTGCAGTCATTGCTGACTCGTTTCGTCCAATGTGGACTTTCTCAAAGCAAAAAACGAAATGAATTTAATTAAAGAAAGTAACTAATAATAACAAAAAAAAAAAAACAAACAAAAAAAACAAACAAACCCAGAATGGAGGAATGTAGAAAACGCTATTTTCACATTGTTAACTGAAAATAATGTCAGTTATTGTCCCGTGTGGAGAATATTGTCATTTCAAAAACCTACAATACCCATATCATTTCATCCACAACGCAAGAAGAAAGACATACAAAATATACAACCAAAACAAAACTAATAACATAATCCGCAATAGTAAATTACATGGAAACAGATACATAATACTACCGACCAATTGTGTCACGTCCACTATCCAGAACAACCTATCCCATCTAAATAATCTTAGAATAGTTACAAACACTTCAAAAACCATTATGAATATATTAAGATCTTCAAACACTAATAGCAATAATATTTCTGAAGGAGGCATTTATAAAATAAATTGCCAAAACTGTTCCTCTCAATATATTGGAGAAACAAGTAGAAATTAAAAAAAAACAAAACGCATTTATGAGCACAAAAGAGACCTCACAAAAAACAACTTAGTTAATTCACTAGTCATACATAGAAATAAATTCAACAATAATTTTGATTTTAAAAATGCTAAAGTCATAAAAAAAGAAAATAACTCACTGAGAAGGAAAATCCTCGAGAGTGCCGCCATTGAATATTGTCCAAATATTAATCTACACCCAGGGTTTTCCCCTATTTCACCTTAAAAGAATTACTACTCTCCCAAGCAAATGTACACAACTGTATCAAGAAATCAAAAGAAAATGGTTGAATCAGTCAACACAGCTATAATGACAATATTCTCCACACGTGATAATATATATTATGGTTTCTCTTATATCCGGGTTTGGTCTAATTTATATACATTAACACAGGCTCTAATTTGGGACCAGAGAAAATCTCTCTTATATCTGGGTTTCTCTTATATCTGGGTCTCTTATATCCGGGTTACACTGTATATATAATATTAGTGGTCAATATATATATATATATATATATAAGTATATATTATATATATATATAAATTTCCAAGAGAAGAGAATCCAGATAGAACTCAATGTCCAGGACAGAGTAATAATAATAATTATAATAATAATAATAATAATATATATATATATATATATAAATATATATATATATATATATATATATATATATATATATATATATATATATATATATCTTCATCTTCTTTTACACTGAAGATGAGGATGACGGTTATTCTTAGAATTGAACAGGTTAAGATTCGTGATCGGGGCAAACATCGTCTTGGTAGTCGATACCACAGTGCCATGTGTCCTCGAGGATAAAGGCGTTAGTTAAATCCAAGGGCAGGACACAAGGAGTGTGAGTTCAATACCCGCTTAAGGCAGTGGAGAACTTTCAGAGGGGAATTAACAGGAGATAACTGACATCCATTAGACATGGGACGTGGAACTAGAACAGTGTACCCCAGTGAGCGAAATAAAGGGTTCAGTTCGACATTCCAACCATCTGAAGAAGGCCGAAGCGTACAACGGCCGAAACGATGTAATAAATATGGCGACAAAGATGATGACAATAGTCCGAATAATGTAAATAATGTAATATATATATATATATATATATATATATATATATATATATATATATATATATATAATAAAAAGTCTTAAACACTAATATTCCATGGTCATAATTTATTCCATTGGAATATATGTATATATTACTTGTATTATATATATATATATATATATATATATATATATATATATATATATATATATTACTTGTGTTATATATTTATATATATATATATTAAAAACATTTGGAATATCATAACTTAGTTACCTCCCCTGATGTTTCATGAAATTCAAATCGTACAGTGCATAACCTTTCAGATTTTCACTTCACAGGTAAAAAATGTAACTTTCATATACACGCAACAATTTTGTCTTAGAAAAAACAACACCCTGATGATGACATTGTGCTTATGTCGAAAGTACCCAGAAAAATGAATATATATCAGCATTGTAATTTTCTCTCTTTCTTTAATGAGGATACTATGAAGCTTGTCCGGGAATATGATAGGATCCTATTGAAAATAAGTAGAAAAAGCTTGTGTGAATAATTCAATGAGACATGACTTAATGAAAGCATGCTGCCAAAATGCAATATATATATATATATATATATATATATATATTGATATTGATATTGATATTCTGAGTGAATTAGTGAATTAGTTAATTAATCTTAGAGAGAGAGAGAGAGAGAGAGAGAGAGAGAGAGTTAGAGAGAGAGAGAGAGATAGATCCAAGAGAAGTCATTTTTAGATCTAAATTTTTTCATATTGATTTTTATAAACACACATACACAGAAGAAACGCACATAAAATAAAGCTTATGGCCATATCACGTTGAAAGACCGGTTCCCGTACGGTTAATATTAAGCAAAGTTGATCCTGGTTAGTTCCTATATGGGTGACTGCCTGGGAATACCAGAAGCTTGGATGTGCCGATGGTGTAATGGATAACTGCTCAGAAATTGAAATCAGAGAACCAAGTTCCATTTCCAGTCAGTTTCGTTAGATTAACTTACGTGAAAATACCTTTAGGAAAGACATGAAACCACTTTTTCCCCAGCTATGGTTTAATTAGTATTATGTCCCAAAAAATTTCTTAAAAAAAGAAGCTTGATAAGCCCGTTTTCATAGTATGATCAGTTCGATAAGGTTAAATTGGCAGCTGATATCATTAAATCTATTTAGTCTGTTGTTAACTGGAACAAAGAATGGCTTGTTAATTTTAACGCCTCCCCAAAATTTTTTCTCTCTATTAATCATCTGGCTTCCATCAGCATGGCTGATGCTAAACCCCAAGAAAGTGATTCATTGCTCCTTCTCGGGCTAACATTCTTGACTGACATGAAGTCGAAAGACTATATTGTATCCATTGATAAGTCAACTGCTAAGGAACTTTGTTAACTGTATCGTATTAGACAATTTTTATCTCCTGAATCTATCTTACATATCTATAAGTCTAGCATACGTTCATGCTTAGAATATTGCTGCCACATATGGTCCGGTGCTATATATTTAGAGAATTTTGATAAAATCCAAAGAAAGATAAGAAATATTATTGGTCCTGACCTGACATCTCGGCTTCACTTTCCCACAGTTGCTTCCCTGTGTCTTTTCTATAAATACTTTCATAGTAATTGTTCGGATGAGATGTTTGCTATGGTACCTAGACTTTATGAATTTAAGCGCAGTACTAGACTGACGACGTAGTTTCATCAATTTAAAATCGAATTGGCTTGATGTAACCGTAAGTTTTACGCTAACAGCTTCTTTTCTCGCACTTCTCACTTATGGAACTCCCTTGCCGGACCCATGCTTTCCAGTCAACTTTAATCTTCATAAATTTACATGCAATGTCAATCGCTGTCTACTGTCTTTCTGATTACTCTTCTACTGTTCTCACTTCTTAGTAATGTTTCTCTTTTCTAATTCTACAACACCCTATAAACCCTTGTGTCATAGTGGCTCTACTACCCTACTTGGGGGAACTCTTTGAAAAAAAAGGCGTAAAATCATATCAATCAATCGAAACACACACACACACACATATATATATATATATATATATAGAGAGAGAGAGAGAGAGAGAGGAGAGGGAGACAGGCAGACAGACAGACAGATACAAAGAGAGAAAGCGAGAGATGGTAGCCATAATCTGTTATTGCATCATGGATACTTACCCTGTTACATTGATTTTGCAGTGCACGGTCTGCAAAACTCATTTAATTCACACAGAGTATTGAACCCCA
Organism: Acanthosepion lycidas; assembly: GCA_963932145.1. Lineage (NCBI taxonomy): Eukaryota > Metazoa > Mollusca > Cephalopoda > Sepiida > Sepiidae > Acanthosepion > Acanthosepion lycidas. Next base: position 130,916,504 of record OZ010580.1, on the reverse strand, counting down.
AATGTGTTTGCAGACCCCCAGACCTAGACTTTAATCACTGAGCCATCACATGATACCAAATGAAAATCCATCATGTCACCAAACACCAATGTGAATTTACTTGCTCCTGGTGCTGATCCTACCCCTTCCTCTACCCTTGTTCATGCACCCTGAACTCTTTTTTAGACTAATTGGGTTACAGCCATCCATTTGTAGCTGTTTGGGTGGATAAAGCTATTTGAATAACACATGTGTGTTATTAAAATTGGATAATCTTGTTTTCTGTGTACATGGATGGTGAAGACCATATATGACTTATGTAAGAAAAATCAAGGATATATATATATATATATATATATATATATATATATATATATATATATATATATATATATTAGTGATAAATATACAAATACATATGCAATCATATATTTAAAATATATATATATATATGTATAAAAAATAATTCCAAGACGATAGAATCCAGGTAGAACTTGGAGAGGGGAATTAACAGGAGAAAACTGATAACTGATATTCATTAGGCATGGCACGTGGAACTAGAACAGTCAACCCCAGTAAACGAAATAAAGGGTTCAGTTCGACATTCCAATCACCTGAAGAAGGCCTGGACGTACAACGGTCAAAACGTTGTAATAAATATGGCGACAAAGATGAGAACAATAGTCCCAATAATGTAAATAGTGTACATAATACCTCATCTCAGAAATATAGACAGATACTGAAAGGCCGAAACGTTGTAATAAATATGGCGACAAAGATGAGGAAAATAGTCCGAATAATGTAAATAGTGTACATAATACCTCATCTCAGAAATATAGACAGATACTGAAAGGCCGAAACGTTGTAATAAATATGGCGACAAAGATGAGAACAATAGTCCGAATAATGTAAATAGTGTACATAATACCTCATCTCAGATATATAGACAGATACTGAAAGGCCGAAACGTTGTAATAAATATGGCGACAAAGATGAGGACAATAATCCGAATAATGTAAATAGTGTACATAATACCTCATCTCAGAAATATAGACAGATAATTAATATTTCTCGAACATTCAGGCCGGTAGAGAAAAAAATAATTAAATATGCTGTTTATTAAATACGAGTGTCCATTAAAAATAACGTATAAAATGATAAAATATCTGTCGGATTAATATTTACTTGTGTTTATGTGTGCGTTATTGGTTTGTTAATTTGTTTATTATTTATTTAATTTATTTAATTATTTCTTGGATGGGATTAGTTAATTATACTTATTTTTGTTTATTCTTGTTGGCTTTTAGTCCAACAAACCACAAACGTACGTATAAACACAAGTAAGCGTAATAATAACAACCAACAAACAAAATAATCAAAAATAAACAAAGAATTAACGAACACCTCTATAAAAAAATGACTCCAGATCCACAATTATTTCCACCCAATAGTCGCTAGAATAATTCGAAACTTAATCGCCACCGGCCACCAAAATAATTGTTACAGCAATAGAATACATCACTATTGACCTGTATGAGTAGTCGAGCAAAAGCACAACGCATATGCCCGGATGATTGCGTATGAGCATGAAAGCGTCTGTCGCCACAGGAGGTTGACTTCAATGTTCACTTATATATATATATATATATATATATATATATATATATATATATATATATATATATATATATATGTGTGTGTGTGTGTGTGTGTGTGTGTGTGTGCGTGCGCGCGTGTGTGTTTATGTGTCTGTGCGTAGGTGTGTGTGTGTGCGAACATGGCCATAATGTGCTGATCGTGTTAGAAAAATATGAACTGTGGATACACATATGTAAAGATCTATATATTCAGTTAAAAAAACGTTCTTGACAATGGCTAATATTAGGTTGGTGCAAAAATAATGACGTAATAAAGTCGTTTTGTGTCTAGAAAACACTTACACGAACACAAGAAGAAAAATAAAAAGCTTAATCGTAGTACCTTGTCAGCCATCTTTAATGAAACTTGTATAAAAGAGGGGTTGTTACCCAAGTACAAAATTATATATATATATATATATATATATATATATATATATATATCCTTAAGGTATGCTATATTTATGGGATAAAGTGCTCAATATCAGAGATAGGGCGTGTGTAAATATAAAAGTGAACATAGAATTCAACACTTAGAGGTGACAGTTTGTTTCATGCTAGACGCAATCGTTTGGCCACGATTGCGTCTAGCAGGAAACAGAAATCGTTTCTAAGTGTTGATTTCTATGTTCACTTATATATATATATATATATATATATATATATATTACATAGTCATATATATATATATATATATATATATATATATATATATATATATATATATATATATATATATTACATAGTCATATATATATATATATATATATATATATATATATATATATATTATAGATGTGATTTGAACCGAAAATACCCACAACAATAATTATTCTGAAGCTGTTATATGCTTGTTTCCTATTCAGAATATGGCTTACCGGATCTCGATCTTTCTTCTACAAGGGTTACATTGATTTAACTGTGTAAACCTAACCTTTTGATGATCGGACTAGACAGTGGCTGTGATTTTCCATTATGTGGGTACAGGGTGGCATTTTGCTGGCTGATTCTCCTGACTGGTCGTTGTGAACCCGAACTCTTTGGTAGCACTTAGTTAGTCACTTAACATCAGGGTACTTGTGCTATGTTGCACATGCGTAGGTGTCCCTGCATGTATTTCCGGTGGGCAACCCTGACACCACACTATGCTCTGATCTCAGCCATACTCTGATTAGTTTGTATTACCGTTGATGACAGATAGTGACAATTATCTTCTCTCTCTCTCTCTTTCCTCAACACAAGAAGAAATACGACTAAACCAGTAAGCAAAAAAGAAAAAAAATGCCTACTTCCGTCAGCCTTTCTTTCACTAATCTTTGTGGTATCCGTTCCAACTTCTGCACCGTAGAATCTTTCCTCTTGGAACGGTCGCAAGTTATATCTGCCTTCTATTAAACTAACTTAAATTCTTCCTTTGCTACCAATGAACTCTTGATTCCATGTTATCTTCCCTTTTGTTGAAAAGATCGCTTGGTGTTTACATCCGGGATAATCATCTGATAGTCAGAGAATTGTTTCTCAAGGCCCAGACTACTCCTCTGTGTGTTTCCGCCTTTCATTCTGTTAGCTATCTCTTTTTTCATTTGTTGTCCCCCTCTTCCCAGGACTGCAGTATATTAGACATAATATATTAAATAATATGTTACACAGTATAGAAAAGGCACCTTCTTCTCATCCATCTGCGAAAATATTTGTCTTCGGTGACTTTAATGCCCATCACGACACGTGGTGTAAACATTCTAATTTTACTGATGTTACAGGTGTTCAGACATTAAATTTTTCCATTGGCCAATCCTTTACTTGTTCCCCTAGTAAAACCAAGCAACAAGTTTCTTCGATTTATTTCTTGCCTCCTCTCCTCGCTTTTGCCGGGCTTCGAACTCTGTCCTCCTAATTTGGACCACTCGGTGGTATCTGTTGATATTTCATTCTTGTCATCTATTAAACAGGAACCCCCTATCCACAAAACCTCTATCCGTTACCCACATGCTGATTGACACTCATTTCGTGATTTTCGCCGTGACACCTCTTAGACGGACATCTTTAAACTCCCAGTTAAAAACTGCGGCACACAGGTTTCTTCTTAGGTCAAAGTCGGCATGGACGCTTTCATCTTTCTCTAAAATTCCAGGTGAAACCTCAGTCCTCTCCATGGATTATACCAGCATGCTAAGACGGTACAGCAGACAGGAACTACTTTTTTCGTCTATACCAGCGTGACAGCTCTCGTCACAACAGGCGCCTATTCGTTGCTGTTCGCACTAAATATATGCGAGTCCTTGAAGGAGCAAAGTCCCTATTTGTTAAGAGAATGAGGCACCACATAGCCTCTAACAACTTTGGCTCTTGCAATTATTGGTGGCTCTGTTATAGGGCATTAAATAGGTGCAAGGTCTCTATTCCCCCCTCTTCAATCAATATGAGATGTTATCATCCTCTGCTGATAAAGCTGAATGCTTTGCCTGTAAATTCTCCTGAAACTCTACTCTTGACTCATCCAGAATATCCTTGACTAACTTCCCTCCTTGAACTGATTCTCTGTTGAGTGATATGCATATAAACCCTTCTATGGTTTCTGCTGTCATCTCTAACCTAAATCCCCATAAAGCATGCGGACTCTATGATATCCCTGTAATAGCTATTAAGAAGTAAGCTCCCGATCTGGCTCCTGTTATCTCAAAACTGTATACTGAATACTTCCATGGCTTCTGCTTTCCTGTCTGCTGGTAGTCGTCATCTGTTGTTCCAGTTTTAAGAACTTGCTGTGAGCCGTCTGACCCTTCCAACTGTCGGCCTTTTAGACTTCTACCTCTCTTTGTGAAACTCCTAGAGGGTCTAATCAATACTGAATTAATTAATTATCTCTAATCGCTGGGACTTTTCCCGGGCAAAAAATACGGCTTTCTTTTTTCTAGATCAACTGTTGATATATTGACGATAATTGTGGAAAAAAGTCTACTATGCTCGAGATAAAATGGTTAAGCCCGGGCTGGACCTATTGGACATCTCGAAAAGACTTTGACAGAGTCTGGCATTCCGGTCTATGTCACAAGCTGAAAAGTTACGGTGTCTCCGGACATATTTTGAACTGATCCAGTCTTTCCTATCAAATCGTGAGATGAAAGTTATCCTGAACAGCCACTCGTCTTGATCCATTCGTATTAACGCAGGTCTCTCCAGGGCTCCATCCTTGGCCCTACTGTTTTTAATTTTCATTAATGACCTTCTTGATTACATCAGGTTTCAACTTGGTATCTATGCTGATGACACAATAATTTACTCCTGTCTCGATAGGACAAAAGATGGCTTGTTAATTTTAACGCCTCCAAAAAGTAACTCCCTTAATCATCTGAGAGACACTTCTCTGCCTTTCATTAGCATGGCTGATGCTATCCTCCAAGAAAGTGATTCGTTGTGCTTTCTTAGGTTCGCGTTCTCTTCTGATTTGAAGTGGAAAGACTATATTGACACCATTGCTTTTTTCAGCTGCTAAGAAAGCCATTTCACTATGTTGGGCAAGGAAGATTTTTTTCTCCAGAATTTTTTTACATATCTATAAACCTACCATTCGTCCATGCTTAGAATATTGTTGCCACATAAGACCCGATGCCCCTGCTATTTACTTTGAGTTCCTTGATAAGATCTAAAGAAGAATCTGCAATATTATTGGTCCTGATCTGGCAGCTCGGCTGCCGTAAGGTTGCCTCTATGTCTTTTTTTTATAAATACTTTCATAGTAATTGTTTGAATGAGCTCTTCACTATGCTAACTAGAGTTTTTTAAGCGTTTCATCCCAAGCAAGGCGAGAAGCTACTAGGACGCAAGGGGTTACAGAAGATTAGGAGCAAGATCAGATAGGAGTGATAGACGAAAGGATGAGGAGAAGGATAGTGGATAGATCAAGGCAACTGGAGATGTCGATTGACATTACATTTGAATAGTTAAAGATTATAGCTCTCAAGGAAACAGGAATAGGGAAGGGAGTTCCACAAGCGAGAGGTGCGAGACATGAAGCTATTGGAGTAGAAGAGACGGCTACATTTAGGAGTTTCGACAGTGAAAGGGTGAGAGCGGGATGCCAGCCTCGTAGGGGGCTTGAATTCATGAAGTCTGGGAACCAGCGAATACAGCTCCTCGGAGCAATTGCCATGAAAGTATTTGTAAAAAAGATAGAGAGAGGCGACGGCGCGTCTGTGAGAGAGCGACTGTAGACGAGATGCCAGAACAGGGCAAATTATATTGCATATCCGCCTCTGGAGCCTATCAAGAACCACGAAGCAAACAGAAGGGGCTCCAGACCATATATGGCAGCAATACTCCATGCAAGGGCGAATTGTTGATTTGTAGATCTGGAGGATCGATTCCAGGAGAAAAATTTCCTGGCGTGGCACAGGGAGCCAACTTTCCTTGTGATAGACGAAGCAATTGACTCAATGTATTTGTTCCATCTCAGGTCAGCAGTCAACGTGAGACGGAGCAGCCGCAGAGAGGTGCTCTCGAGAAGTTGAGCGTCAGACATTCTAATGGAGGGCAGGGAAGGATCTCTGTGAGTTTTTGGAATTTAAGCGGAGCACTAGACTAGCTTCGAGGTCTTATCATTTCACAGCTGAACTGGCTATATTCAGCCGTAAATTCTATGCTAACAGTTTCTTCTCTCACACTTCTCGTTTGTGGAGCTCCCTTACAGATCCACGCTTTCCAGTCAACTTTAATCTGAAAAAGATTAAATACAATGTCAATCGCTATCTACTGTCCTCCTGATTACTCTTTCTTCATTTTGATCATCATTAATGTTTCTGTTTCTAATTCTTCCACACCATATAACATCTTGTGTTTTAGTGGCGTTACTGCCTTGTTTGGAGTGATACCGATTTAAAAACGAACAAATTGCCAGAATTGTTCCTCACAATACATTGGGGAAACGTACAGAAATTACGAAATACAAACAAAAACCTGCCTATGAACATAAAAGAGACCTTATACACAAGAATTTATCAAATGCGTTAGTGATAGATAGAAATAAATTCAACCACAACTTTCACTTAGTGAATGTCACATTTAATAAAAAAGAATGTAACTTTCTGAGAAGGAAAATTCTCGAAAGTGAAGCTATCGAATCTTATCAAAATATAAATCTGCAGCCCGGATTCTTGCCGCTATCTCTTTTCTTGAAAGAATTACTACTTTCCCAGACCAAAATAGAGGCTCATAAAAATACAAAAAAACATATTTCACTGGAAGTTGCCAGGGCGCACCTAGACAAGTTTCAGTGCGCACCAGGGAGCCCAGGCACACCATTTGAGAAACACTGCTCTAGGCATTAAAAAAAAAAAACTATAAAAAACATTCTAAAATTCCTAGCAGCCCTCGTTCGTCCGCATGTGTAGATGTAGCAACATAACAAATTTAGTCCGATGAAGTCCTGAAGGACGAAACGCGTCACAACTTTTCCCACTTTGTCATACAATATATATATATATATATATATATATATATATATATATATATATATATGTGTGTGTGTGTGTGTGTGTGTGTGTGTGTGTGTGCGTGCGTGTGCGTGTGTGCGTGTGTGTGTCTGTATTGCTTAAAGAGATACTTTCAAAGTTAAAAAGACGTACTTAGTAAACCTCATTATTCAACTAAATCTGGGATCTAACTCCAGTCAAATTTCCTTTAGGATTGAAGGAAAAAAAATTGCAAGTATGAAATTTATTTATTTTTGCTTTGAGCAAAACTAATGCGGGGCGTGTCTGCGTAACATGAAACTAGATTCAGTGTGGCAATTTATTTAAACAGTTTTGGAATGTGAGATTTTAGAAGCATATGTTATCTGCCCTGAAAGGGTATTTTCAACCTTTTTTTTATGCTCGCTATAACTTCACTTTGCATATCGAATAAAAGCCCCACCAAAATAAAGATGGCTCAGAATTTAACAGACCTTTTTGTTCAACTTTCTGCTTTTAAATATACAACCAGTTTGATTTTGAACCGGACTTTAAGCATGTTATATTTAAACAAGAGATGTTTGTAATCAACCAGTAAACAAGACTGAGTATCAGGAGTGTTTCGTAAATATACATCTTCCCTTTCAGTTAGCTCAATTTGTTATTTATATAAGCCTTGATAATATATATATATATATATATATATATATATATATATATATATATATATATATATATATATATACATGGAGCTATAGGCAAAATTTTACCTTCAAATGAAATAATTTTTATTTTTTTTGAAGTGAAAGATAACATGTCAGTAACTATAGTGTATTTTCTTTTATTTTACCAACAAATGAGAACTTATCTTTAAGAAAATTATCATACAACAGCATCATATTTTGTTTTCATCAATAAAACCACCACTTACCTTAATTACTATTTTAAAAACTCTTGGCATTCTTTACAACTGGTTTCGAAAAAAGTATACGGCACACTTTTCCACGCATTCTTCAAGCTCCCCCTCACTCTATTCTCTTTGAATTCTTCTATCCAATTCATCCCATACTAATTCCATAGGAGAGAGGTCAGGAGATTGATGAAGTCAAGTCATGATTTCCAAAATCTCGTTCCTTTGTTTGATTCGAGGTAATTTTGACCTAATTTAGTTTGTTTTGGATTTTTGTCTTGTTGAAAGGTGATTTTATTTTTCAGTTATGCGTAAACGAGATGGTATAGTATATCTTTGCAAAAGGGAATGATATTTTTCATTTTTCAGCATTCTTTTTTGCCTTGAATTAACCACCCTCACCTTTTTTGGTAATCTCAAAAGATTTAGTGGGGGTGGTTAATACTGAAAACTAAATATAATATTTCTCCTATAAAATATTCATTATTTATTAAAATGTATTGTGGGCAAACGAATCTAAATTTGAATATTTTGGTAGTAAAAGGAGCCTGAATATTCACTTACATGTAAATACCGTTGGGAAAGGTATGAATCCACTGCCTATTCTCCCATTTATGGGTTAATTAGTAAGACTTCTATCACTAAACTATTATTACCACAATTACATTACTTCGCAGGTTATTTAAAGCCAGAAACTATTTTTATATTATTGTCAGTTTTTCTTTATTTAAGACAATAATGGTTTAGTGACACACGTCTTACTAATTAACCCATAGATGAGGAGAGAATGTTCTGAGTCGTTATTCATTACACCATCTACTCATCCAAACTTAAAGCACTTGGTGTCCCCAAGCAGTTACTCATCTAGGTACTGACCAGGTTTGACATTGCTTAACTTCAGTGACAGTATGGAACCTGGTGTTTCAGCCTGATGTAGCCATAAGCTGTGGGTTATTTAAAGCCAAAACATATTTTGGATTGTAAGAGATTGCTCACATTACTCGATATTACCAATCAATCCCCCATCTAAGTACTGATTGAGATCGACGCTGCTTAACTTTGGTGAGTAAATGAGAACAAAGGTTTTCAGCATGGTTTGAACATAATTTTTGGCAGAACATGGAGTGATAATAAGAGCTATAAAATCGGAAGATGTGGAGAACCATAAGTTCCCACATCCTGAAGGGGTACGCCACCTAAAAGAAGGCGAAGAATTTAATAATCATTTGGTCTCACAAGTTGTAGTTGATGCAAACATTGATAACCCATATAAATTCATAGCATCATGATTCAGTCAAGTATTTTTGACCTTAATTCCAAATTTTAGCTAAAGCTGAGTATAATATCAATTCAATTCGATGTAAAGTTTACTGCATGTTGTCAAAATCTTTTATTCATGGATACTTGCTTAAAACTTGCTGAATATCAAATTACCTTTTAATTTTTGACTTGATATTATAACGAATTACAATTACATTGTAAAAATTGTCGGATATAACATTTCGAATAGAGGTTGCGATGGATAAATTGTCGTCTGAATTATGCAAGAAGAAAAATAACACTGACATCTGATTTTATCAGATATATTTACACAAATATATCTTGAAATACTAAAGAGTAAATTTATTCAATAAAATTGCCATTGGTTTTAACTACAGTCTTCAGAAGACTTCGGAATCTCCTGCAACTCTTCTGGACGGTCTTGTTTAAGTTGGTGAATGCTGCCATAATCTTTGTCTTCAGTTCATCTTTGGTGCCAAAAAGGGTTTTGTTGGTCTCTCGCTCAACTGCGCCCCACACATAATAATCTCGGGGTTCAAGTCTGGAGAGTTAGGTGGTCAGATATAAAGGGTTGATGTGGTCACAGAAATTGTCTGACAGTTATGAGTGGGTTCTCCTGCTTGTGTGGCATCGTGTAGCGTCCTGTTTCCAGCCATAGGGTCTTTCAGCAGCAAACCTCTTGACCCAGGGAAGCACTACCTCCACAAAGCACTTGATGTAGGCTTCCGTGTTGAATCTGAAGCCCTCACCAACAACTCTGATCAAAGTGAGTTATCTGAGCTGCCGTACCTTCGTAATCATCATCCAACTCTTTCCAAATCTTCTGCACTGTCTTCAGATTGATACCCAAACACTCTGGAATGTTCGTATTGGAGATTCCGAATCAAATGCCAAGCAGTACAGCATGCCGTTTCCAAATTTATTAGGGAGTGAATTGCATCATGGTGCTCTTTTTCTTACAGACGGTGCCCAACTGACCCTACTATACTGTGCAGTCGACAAAATAAAAAATAAACAACGCATATGCACAAAATTAAAAATATAAAATGGCGATAATTTACTCATCGCACCCTGTTAAGTACCTTCTGATCATCTTTAGAGGCTCATTTATTTCTATCATATTGATAATTCTTAGATATTTCTATGATCACAATGTTTCGAATAAGAGCTCTTTGATTATCTTCAGTGGTCCATTTATTGCTCTCATATTGATTATTAATAGGGATTATTATATGCGCATTGTTTCGAATAAACACCTGAACATCTTCAGGTGTTCATTTATTGCTCTCATATTGATTATTCATAGATATCATTATGGAGATAATGTTTCGAATGAGTACATTTTGATCATCTTCAGGTGCCCATTTATTTTTCTCATAGTGATTATTAATAGATATTGTTATGGGTACAATGTTTCGACTAAGTACCTTCTAAACATCTTCATATGTCCATCTACCACTCTCATAGTGATTATTCATAGATATTGCTATGGGCACAATACTTTCAAATAAGTATATTCTGATCCTCATCAGGTGCTCATGTATTGATCTCATATTGATTATTAATAAACATATTGCTTCGAATAAGTACCTTCTGGTCATCTTCAGGTCTCCTTTTATTGCGCTCACCTTCATTATTCATAGATATTATTATGGGTACATTGTTTCGAAGAAGTACTCTTTGATCTTGTTCAGGAGTCTATTCAATTTGATTATTATAGCTGCTATTAGCGACACACTATTTCAATCAAGTACTCTCTGACTAGCCGCAATTTGTATATTATAAATTTATTTTGGCTAATATGTATTAGGTTATATGTGTTGCTTTATATGTTATTTTCTTCCTATGATATCATTTCTTGTTTGTTCCAGCTGGCAGTTCTTGGTCGAAATATCCTCGAAATAATAACATTTTTTGTTCTGCCAATTTCACCTGTTGGGAATGATGATTTCAATTCGTGTTTTTTTTTTCTCTTTCTTGATCCAAGATAACAAATATGTGATTTGTGAGGTGGAGGTGTTTCCGTTAGTTCTCCACTTGGTTGAACTTGTCAACAGCAACCAAATGTGACGAAAACAGTGGTGAAATGGGGTTCACCGCAGGATTTGGTTGACACAAGATCAAGTCAGGGTCGCAGCAATAAATGTGGCATCTTGCTCAATTCCTAGGCTGGGTGGTCGAGTGGAAACAGCAGAAACAGCACTAAATAAGAACAAAACGAAATACCACTTGACATGGACAGAGAAACATTCTAACCCCGTGGATTGATTAAAGGTTTCACTTTGAAATTCTCTGAGGGTTATATGAATCGACCGAAACTTGAAGAAAGCAGTAGGACACAGCGATCGAAACGCTTTGATAACAACATCAAAGATAGGGACATTAGTCTGAACGTAAATATTACGACCAATTTGCAAGCGTCGAGGACGCCTTTAATGTTAATATTCCTTACGACTAAAGACCGGTTCCAATACGATCGCCGAAGTTAAGTAAAGTTGAGCTTGGTCAGTTAGATGAGTGACCGCTTGCGAATACCAGGTGCTTTAATCTTGGATGTGTGGGTGGTGGTGTAATGGATAATTGTTTGGAAGTGGAAATCGGAGAACCGAGTTTCAATTCCAGGTGGGTTTGCTATATTCATTTAAACGAAAATAACTTTGGGAGAGGTTTGAATCCACATCTTCTGCCCACAGTTATGGGTTAATTAGTAAGACTTGTATCACTAAATCATTAATATCTACAAAAATATTACAACCTAAAAATATTTTTCTGGCTTTAAATAACCTGCACAGTGGTGAGAAGTCGTTACAAAACAAATCAGTCAGTCGATCAATTAATAATCTTTACTTTAAGTACCAGTTCAAAAGATAGCACTATCGGCCTATTATACCCATTGTCAGTGTTGACAACTGGAAGCCAACTCAAAGTCAGTTTAAATATAACCAATTTTCTCTCATTTTTTTCTGTTTTTTTTTTCTTACACTTAATGAACTTTTTCAAACTGGCCTCTTTTTTAACTAGTAGAGGGGACTGTCATAGGGTTGACGTAACTAGCAAAAGAATGCTAGGGTCTTTGACCTGGAGACACACTGACATTTCAGAAGACGTGGGTTACTGGTGAGTTGAAAGAGTACTTGGGGAGCCTGGGTGTGACTGAGTTGTGGAAAGGATGTTGACGGCTTGTGTTCAACTGGGAATTTTCTTTCCATCGTCATCGTCTTCCTCCTTTGCGCTCTATCGCAGTGCAAATGTTTCTTTTACTAATGAAATATAAATGCTTCACAAAGGAATTAATGACCGACTTCCTTCCTTTCAAGAGACCCCGACAGGTTGTTGTTTAAGGAATAATCATCAACAATATTAATTTCATTAGTAAGAATATTTACTGATGAACAAGAGGCGATGTTGTTTGTTTTCATTTTTGTTATTGTTGCTGGTATGTTAGGATTGAATTAGATTCAGATAGAATGTATCAGATACCCTGAAAAATGACCATTAAAATCATAAACTTTTTTCTTTCGTATTTTTCATCCAATGAACTAGTTTTCACTAATATATTTTTCTTAATTAAATATGTCTAGAAAAAATTACCAACTGAGGCAGGAGCATACAAAAGTCTCTGGACACTTTGAATTGTTGTAAATGTTTTGACCTGGAGTATACACGCCAGGTATACACGCCACGCAGGAATACATACCTCTCCGGCTTTCAACCTAGATATACAGTGTTGTTTTTTGAATTGGAGTACATTTCAAATCCAGCGGACGTTAATGACCCCTGTTTGAGTTTCAATCTTTTGGGCGTGGTACATGATAAATATTTTTATTTCTACTTCATTATAGTTTTCCTTAACTTTCAAAGATTTATTGGCGTCCAAACCTTTAGAGAGCCTTTTCGTAAAGGCATACATTAACTTTGTAACAAAATGTTCAGAGTTCTTATTTTGACTGATTTAAACACTGTTTAAAACATTAATTCGGGAATAAAATTGATTCAAAAGTCGGACATTATTTTTTGAACAGTCTAATATTTAGTTAATTATGTATTCATTTTATCTATTAGTTTATATTCTTAATTCCGATCAATATGACTCACGCACACACATATATGTTGTAGAGTAGCTAGTACCCCTTCAGCACTCTACCAGAGGGCTTGGCTCATAGCCTTAAATAGTTTACGATTAAGGACTTCAACAGTTGATTAATAAGTTGATTAATAAATTGATACTAAGCTGATTAATATTCGGACTGATCTTACTTCGTTTGGCTATACAGCATTTAAACCCTCTTCTATTCCTTGTAAGTTGTCTTGTTAATTGTTTTGTAACTTATTGTTCTGTGTTTTTTGTATGTATGCGTTAGCACCGGATACTGGTGCTAAATAAATATATTAAACACTCATTCTTCTCTGTGTATCATTCAACTCGACGATACAACTGTATGTATATATTCCAACAGGTTTGGTTCAATAATTTAAACATATCATGTCGATTAGTTTTTGTTGTGAGCCTTTCACTTGGTAAAATAAAATCGTTGGTATCCTTTACTTGGGGAAAAAAAAAACTATTTGAAAGAAAATTTTGGTATTTTTCTTAATCAATTTTCGAAGGCTACCAAGAAATAAATCCGCAACCTTAAAATCACAACGAAAACTAATCGACATGATATGTCTAAAATAACTAACCAAACCTGTTTGAATGAAAATATGGGGCCTAAATATATACACACACACACACAATATATATATATATATATATATATATATATATATATATATATATATATATATATATATATATATGTAAATTATTTTCAGATAGACTGCATCTGTAAATGAAAAATAAATAAAAAGAAAAGGGAAGAAACTAACTATTCTTTGACAACTCGTTTCGCTATCCTTTTTACTGCGAAATAAGAACTGCTCCAGTATCATTATAGTCCGGTATATACAGGGCGCTCCGCCCCCCCCCCAAAAAAAAAAAAAATTGGCAATTTGGCACAGTTTATTTAATTGTTGAAATTGTTGTTACATTTATTTGAAATAAAAGCAAAGGATAGAAATTTAGTAGCTTAAAACAGAACAAAAACACAAATATTAGATGTGTTGTTCGAACTAAAAATTTTAATCTTTTTTATATATATTTTTTCATAATATCGTAAATCTAAAATTTCCTGGTATTTGTGAGGGCATCTTGTATATCAGGATTTAAATTATGTAAAGATCAGTTGTCAATCAGCACATGAAAACTGCGTTGTGCATGAAACTCTGGGTTGTGCTACCGTTGAGAAAAAATGTATATTTATTATGAATGTATAATTTATAACCCTGATATATTATATCAAGCACTATTTTACACCAACACTCAATGTGCGATATTGAATATATATATATATATATATGTGTGTGTGTGTGTGTGTGTCAGATATACTAAGATTTTGAATAATTTATTATTTATAATTTTTCACATCACAGCAGGCGACATTAAAACTTAATGCCATCACATAAAATAATATACAAATTACTGTAAATAGTACAGAGGATGGGTGTGCCTCACTTGAAATATTAACAAATAAAGTATGAATAGAAGGCTTACCTATCATCTAAGTGCATATATTATACAATATAAGGGGTATACTTTCATCACTCACTCTCCTTCTCTCTCTCTCCCTTTTTCTTGATACACACACACACATATATATATGTGTGTGTTTGTGTGTCTATATGTGTGTGTATATATGTGTGTGTAGATATATGTGCGTAAATATGTGTGTAGATATATGTGTGTAGATATATATGTGTGTGTGTAGATATATGTGTGTAGATATATATGCGTATATATATGTATATATATGTGTGTGTATATATATATGTGTGTATGTATATATATGTTTATATATATATGCGTGTATATATATGTGTGTGTATATATATATACATGTATATACATAAATTTGTATATGTGCGTGTGTATATATATGCGTGCATATATGTGTGAATATATATATATATATATGAAGAAATATAAAGCGCTATGACGATTGGCGATATATATATATATATATATATATATATATATATATATATATATATATATATATATATGAGAGGTTGTGAAAAATGGTCGCCCCAACCCACTTTACGAAGTCTGACTATACTTGCTTGATTTTAACATCTCTATAACTTTCTCTCGCTGACAAACATTTTTCTTTTTTCTAAAAAAATATGAGGATCAGCCCCTTTTTGCAACTTTCCTTGTCACAGATGTAAAAGCGTTGTAAATATTAAGTCTATTATTAAGTCAGTGGGACCAGCTTCAATGTCAAATGAAAATTTCAACATTTTCTTTTTCGAAAAGTTAGCCAGAACACATTATTCCGTCGATATAGATCGGACATTCCTAAGTCAGTCACTCTAACCATTATGCACCTGCATCAAGGCTTGAAGATCATTAGGGTGACATCCTGTGTCATGATAAATTTGCTCAATTTAGGTGGTTGTTAGGTGACCAGTTCGTCTTGCGCCATGGCTAGATATCCAGAGACGTAGATCACTTGCAAGCTTATGTTTTGCTCGCAAGCTGTGTCCTACAAAGCGAATTCTGCGTTCTCGTGTGATTGTAGAAACATCAGGGATGGATCCATAGTGTTTTGATCTCGTTGGATGTTGACTGTTAAATATAGCTTTCATCATCTGAGTGTCGGTTCCAGCAAGCTTAGACTTAAAGGTTTTTATTAATGTCCAAGCAGTGATTAAAAAGGACACTACAGTGGCGCTAAAAAACAACAAAAAAAAAAACAACAAAAAAACTCTGTTTGAGGTTGTCTGTTAGATCAGATTTGCAGATTACAACTATTTAGTTAAGACGACCCAAGCTTTGGTTATGTGAATTTTCCATTCCCTTTCAGTAAAATTCATCTCGCTTCCTCGGTTTGTAAATGATTTCTACTGATGTTATTGATTCACATGAGGTTGAAGGTTACGAATTTCAGTTTTAGAGTTTCATAGATTCTAACATCGTTAGCAGCATTTTCTAGATGATGTCTTAGAGCTGTGGCACTGGCAATGACGTCTGAAGGGATAACTAGGTCATCGGCATAGTCAAAATTAGTCAACATTTTTACAGGATATCGACTTGATGGTCGACCTATAACGTCGATACCACAAAAAATATGCAAATTACGAGAAATAAAACAGGTATCTAATGTAACGGTACGTTTTAGTTGAACTCGAAGCATTTCTAGAAGGCATGAACATAAACAAATGCCTTAGACACACTGGCATGAACACAGATGATTAACGGGAATCTGAACGAGGCTCAAAAAAAGAATCAATCAGGCGATTTACTAGAAAACGTCCATGGTGGTCCAAGCTGACGCCTCCCCAAATCTGTCTGCAAATCTCAGTGACCAAAAAATTACGAGTCGGTCATATGAATAATTGATTCATAAGTATCTGGTTCCATAACTCGATCCCTCATAAGCGAGAAGGAAACTGTCGGTTTTTGTAATTTTCTGCTACACTATTTCAGTCATATTACTTTCTATGCGTTTCCAAAATGTTTTACATAAAATATGGCTTGGGATTTCTAAGACGGGCACAAAGAGAGAGACAGAGAGAAATAGAGAGAGAGAAAGAGGGGGGAGAGAAAGAGAGAAAAATATGGCTTAAGATTTCTAACACGGGCACAAAAGAGAGAGAGAGAGAGAGAGAGAGAGGGGGAGAGATAGAAAGAGAGAATGGGAGAGATAGAA
>OZ010580.1:130839499-130896999 GCA_963932145.1 Acanthosepion lycidas | reverse complement strand
TCACCTTGGGCATCCCGACTCAAGAGATTCGCAGATGGACCCTCCGGTTATTACTCCGCCCACTCGTCAGGGAATATCAGCAATTGACTGTTTATACTTCTCGATTTTTCTTTATCATATGTTCTTTTAATAAATGCAAAATTTTTTCATAGTGTATGTGTGTGTGATGCTCACTCCTTGTCGTGGTTTAGGGACTTGCGTGGTTCAATGGCTCTGAGAAAGATGCCATTGTTAATTTTAAACCGGCGGCAAGAAAAACGAGGACCCAGACTAAACGCAACCAAACCCAAACACCCCAACGGTGGAACAAACAGATGATGATTATACATCCTACACGAATATTACTAGGCATTCAATGCCATTTGGCTTTTCCAGGTAAGAATTGGCCTACTTAGTCATCAATACCATCCCCATACTGGAAGCGATCAGAAAAGAAGAAATGAAATTCTTAGATACGAGATAAATCCGAGGACAACGACAGCAATTTAAATATCTGAGACGTGTTTTATCAGATGACGGGAAATGTCACACAATAAATTGAAGGCGCATTGGAATAATGAAAGATGCCTTTCAAAAGCTAAACAAAGAATTAATAGACAGGAAAATTTCGTTGGAAATAAAAATTCTGAATTGCAATATAATATCAATCTAGCTGTGAATAATGGATAATTTTCTCTCAGATGAAAAGACTACTTGAGGCAAAAGAGATGCTGTTCTACAGAGGGATGCTGAGAATACTATGGTCTCTTTAGAAACAAGACGTTCACAATCTGGAGAAGAAATCCGGTGTATTTTACAACAAAATGGTCGGTCACAAATCAAGGACCACAAATGATAGAGTAATGGAAATTACATTTATTGAAAGGTAAAAGGTTAACATTTTATTTTTTTATACCTTCATATTGTTTTGTTTTTCTTTGTGGGGTTCGCTATTTGCCCATAGCTGGGACCCTGACAAGTGCTACCACCCCGGCTCAGGGTGGACCCGGGAACAACAGCAGTGGTTCCTGGCTCCTCAAAATCTCCAATCTCCTGATCAGAGGCATTGATGACGGATGTAGTTTATAGTCATATCCAGGACTAGATTCGTCAGAAACTATTTCATCATTGATGTTATCGGCCTTGAGGAGACGATGGCAGCGTGCGGCTCCGTCGGAAAGTTCCTGAAACCCCAAGTCGTACCGGTGAAATGGGGTAGGCGATACTGTTCGGAAGCCGTTGCTAGCATGAAGTCACAAATCATCGTGACCGAGGGTTTGGGCGAAGTTATTTTCTTTAAGTACTGATCACACTGATCTCTCTCTCTCTCTCTCTCTCGGCGAAAGTGCAACTAAGGTCCGCTCAACATACTATCAGTATAAACCACAGGTCAGCTTTGTAGGTGTTGTTGAAGTATAAATGTGCCTGATCAGGCGTCCGCAACAGGGATTAACTAGGCACTTTAGTTTCTCGATACTGACGGATGGCTACGATCCAAACGTTGTGGCAATTTGATAAAGAAATTACTTGCAATATATGAAAGAGAAAGAGAGAGAAAGAGAGGGAGAGGAAGTAAGAGAGAGAGAGAGAGAGAGAGAGAGGGCGAGTGAGAGGGAGAGGGAGAGAGACGAGCTGCGAATTAAATTTTGAAGTATTTGAACAGTTCAAACATTTTCTTCGACTCTGAGGATATCTTGTGTTTCTCAAGTCTCGCCGAATATTTCGCACGTCTCTCAAAATCACTATCTGTTCACAAGAAATATTAAGAATGTGTTGAAGAAGCACAAATGTGCCTGAGCGAGTGTCTGCAACAGAGACGAGCTAGCTACTGTAACAAAAGGGTTTACTAGGAAAACGAATAAGCAGCCATTTTATATGCGTACGTCTCTGTGTGTCTGAATGAGCGTAAGTAGAACATTTAAATGTGTGCATAATAATGCATACATGTATATGTACCTATTTATATGCGTGTATGCGTAAGATGCTCTTTGTTACTATTTCTGTGTGTATGTCTTCATGTGAGCGTATAAAAAGGGAGTATACTTGCCCGCAGGTAACTGTAAAAATTAATGCTATAGATCAACACTTAAAAGTAAAAGAAAAAAGAAACTTAAAATGATAAGCTAAATTTATTCGAGACGTTTTATTACGAGGCTGGAAAAAATAAAAATAAAAGAAATAAAAATAAAATAAAATTTATAAATATTTGGCCGCCACACTTGGTTCAAATTGATTTCTCAGATGGAGATTTCAGTAGATGTGAATGTTCGCCCATTTAGGGGAAGAGTACACGATTCACAGCATGGCAGATGTTGATTATTGAATAACAGCGGAATCATTCTTAAGGTTTCATGCATAACCTTACTTCTGTCTCTAATTACATGCCATTTAAAGAGATTTTTTTCAAAGTTGTAATCAGTTTTCTTTTTCTTTTTGCCATAGCCATTTATGAGATAGTACTACTTTTTTTTTTCTTTTGAAAGACGCAAACGTTTCCTTGTGTTGATGCTGCGACCGACAGAAACTTTTGAAACGAGTCATTAGTTTTGAAAGAAATTAGAAACAGAATTAGTGCTTGTATTTAAAAAAAAATTAACTTTGCAGTTCTTCCTCGGCGGGAGATAGCAGAATAAAAGAGAACCATAATTAGTTCAGGTCTCACCGTTTATGTACTGGGGAGAAAGAAAGAAAAGTCAAATATGAGAAAGAATTAAAATTAAATAGAAAAAGTTAATAAAGAAGAAATATTAGGTTGGTGCAAAAATAATGACGTAATAGTGTCGTTTTCTGACGTTAAAAAATACGTCAAAAAAAGACATTATTACGTCATTATTTTTGCACCAACCTAATATGTAGAGAGGGAAAGAAAAGGAAAGGTTTAAAAAGAAGATAAAAAAATAAGATCAGATAAGGAGAAATATGAAAAGGAAAGGGAAAGGAAGAGAAAGGCTAAAGAATTTTGGGAAGAAAAGGAGAGAAGTAGAAAAAGTCAATGAAGAACTGGTGACTTAACAAAAAGAACTGGGTTAAAAATGCAGAGAATAAAAATAGAGAAATGAACTCTTTAAAGTGAGTGTAGAGAAGAGGAGGCAATGGATGATAATGATGGAGAGAAATCATTCAAAAAAGAAAAAAAAAACGAAAGACAGAAGAATAAAGAAAATAAAAAAAAACTAAACGAAGAAGATAAATAAGCAAATATGAAAGAAAGTGAATGAAAAGAGAGGAAAAAAGGAGCGAAAATAAGAAAGATGAAAAGAAGAAAAAGTGAGAAAAAATTATGGAAAAGAAAAAAGAAACAGACATAGAGTCTAAAAAAGAAGAATATTTCAGATGAAGAAAGAAAGGTAATAAAAAAGGGAAGTAGAGAAGAACCATATACGTTATAAGGCTAACGAAAAAAAAAAGTAGAAAGAGGAACGAAGAAAAATGGGGAAGAAAAGAAGATAAAAGCAGATGAAGGACATGTATTCAAATAAACAAATGAAGGGAAAAAATAGGTAATAGAAAAATAAGGAAAAAAGAAAATGAAAAAGAAAGAATGAGTTGAGAAGATGAAATAAAGAGACGAATAAAAATTGTCGATGTGAGAATTAAAAGCAAGGAAAGGAGTCAGACGAAACGAAAAATAATGAAAACTAAGAAAAGAAAAATACTACGATAAACAGAAAAAAAAAAAAAATAATAACATCTCCAACTTCAAGCGAAAGTATTTGTAACTGCACTAAGACAGGCATACTGAAGCGGGAGATGTGACCCCTGGGGGAATAATTTCAATCCCAGGAGAGGAATTTTAGCCAGGATGAATTGAATCAAATGGAAGTTTTATGATCCATTGAAATAAGGATATTTTTTTTTTCATTTGATTGATAAATGAATTTTGTTTCATAAATCGTTTAAATAATTTTTAATGCCATATCTTCTAGATTCCTTTTCTTTATTATTTGTGACTTGACATGATTCTTAGAATAGATAGTAGCGTACTTTTTCACTGCCTTCCTAACACTTTTGAATTCTGAGTTATTCTCCTAGATTAGCTTCCCACTAATGCTAGAGATCCCAATTGAAGCCTTAGCTGGAGGAAGAAGACGTGGATTTAAGCCTTTCTCAAGGACATTTGTGGTAAAGTGAATACAACAAAGCGGAAGTTGAAGTCGAAGGAGCTTAATATAATTTAATTTTTAACCCGTATCTGCAGGGAGAAATGAAGGACTCATGCCTTACTCAACGGATTTTGTGGGAAAGTGAACGCAATGGATTATAATCCCAGAGAAAAATTATACACAGAATCAATTGAATGAAATAGAATTTTGGTAAAGTTTAACAAACGTACACGACAAAAAATAACAGTGTATTAACAGTTTTTATATTAACACCGCTGTTCCTGTATACTCCGTCGACAATTGTTTATTGTTTTCAAAAGCTATTTTAAAATTTTTAATAAAACTATTCGGTTGGTGCAAAAATAATGACGTAATAATGTCGTTTTTTGACGTTAAAAAATACGTCAAAAAACGACATTATTACGTCATTATTTGTTGCACCAACCTAAAAAAATCGTATACAGTAATAGCGGTGTCAAGAGAAAAACTGTCCTTCTGACAAATCGTTTTTTGCGGGCACGTTTGTTAAACTTTGCCGTGAATTTTCAGTTTCATTAAAATAAGGATATATTTCTCATTTGATAGATAAGTCAGTTTATTTACACTATTTACATTGTTCGGACTGTTTTCCTTATCTTCGTTGTCATATTCACGACGTTTCGGCCGACGTAACGAAGATGAGGACAACAGTCCGAACAATGTAAATAGTGTAAATAATTACAATAACTCATCTTAGAAAATATAGACAGATATAAGTCAGTTTGGCTTAATAAATCCTTTGAATAATTTTGAATACCATTCTCTGCGAATTCCTTTTCTGCATTATCTTTAAATTGCCATGTTTTTGGTTTTTTGGAAAATATAATAGTCTTTCATTACTTTCTATACTCTTGGGTTCAAAGTTGCCCTTCTAGACCGGGTTACATCCAGGGTTAGAGAGCCCACTATACTTTGATATTTAACATATAGGTGGATTGGGGATGAGATTGATTGATACCATTGCCTTTGTTGAAAAAGTGAATTGTGACGTCCCCCCCGGTGTCGCTGCGCCAAACGTGACGTCTGCCTGGTTGCGTCCGTCGTGCTATCTTGTCCTGTGACGACCAACTGTCTTGGTATTGGTCGCGGCACCAACTGTGACGTTCTAACCTTTTGGTGATTCGGATGGGAATCTGGTTAGATTCGGTATCAGCCTCGTCGTTCCCAGCCTGACTCTAACGTCTGGTTACCGAAGTAACTGCTTTGATTTCCAGTCTAGCCTACCCACGTTGTGAATTGATCTTAGGCAGACGAAATCAATCAGTCGCCGGGGCCGTAATGCAAGTCGAGTTCGAATAAGGGTGATATCGCACAAGTACATGCACAAGAAAATAAAATAATAACTCGAAAAGTTCAAATGTGTTAAAAAAGGATAACAATCTTTTATATATGGTTGCTGGATACAGGACTGCGTCTATTTCCCAAACCCGCTATATGGATTCGCGACACTTTGTTCTTGTTAGGCGAGTATTAACATCTCAAGTTGTTTGTTCTTTTAAGAAACAGGTTCTTGGTGTGTCTTCAGGCGATATTCGTAAAACTTGTATTGGTGGTGTGAGTCGTTCTTCAAAAATAAATTGTTCTTGATTAGAAGATGAGTTCGGAATTGCGTGAATCTTAGTCAGCTTCTGTGAGGCGGGTGCAACTTCAACTGCGAACTTCGAACTTAACTCAACTGGAACTGGAACTTGAACTCGAACTGAACTGGAACCGAACTGATTTTCGCTCGCTGCGACTTTGCTTATATGGACGCCGACCAAAACCGGGGTGGGCTTGTCGGGGTTTGAGGTTCCTTGATAATTCTCAACCCACAATCCACTTATTTGGTTTTGGTCAGGAAAGTTTTTATTCTTTGCCATTTTTGGAAGTCTTCTCGTCCTCCTATCTTCTTCTGTTCTCATATTGGTATCTCACCAAACCCTCAGAGGGTGTCAACGGTTTTCCCTCTCTCTCAGAGGGGCAACTCACACCTATCCCCTCAGTGGGTGCCAGCAGGTTTTCCCCTCCTGCCTCACATGATCACCTCCGCCCAATACTCCTGCCACCACTCGCCAATGGGCGCTCAGCAGTGTGGGTGTGGCCAGACTAGCCTCGTTTTAAAAAATCTTGTTCAAAGAAAAAAATTATCTTCCCTTTTTTTTCTTCTTTTTCTTTCTTTTCTTTCTCTCTTTTCCTCTGACCGACAACAAACCAATACGACCCGTAGTGTGATCCCTTAATCTCAATTCTTATCCCAATGTCATTTGGCCTTTATCAATCGAGACTTTTCGCTGTCACCAAGCGGTTGGCC
This sequence comes from Acanthosepion lycidas, assembly GCA_963932145.1. Taxonomy (NCBI): domain Eukaryota; kingdom Metazoa; phylum Mollusca; class Cephalopoda; order Sepiida; family Sepiidae; genus Acanthosepion; species Acanthosepion lycidas. The sequence continues at coordinate 130,890,588 of OZ010580.1, read as the reverse complement.
ATTTTAGACGTATTTTCATTCTTAGTGCCAATTTCTGATCCGATAAAATAGTTTCGCTGTCATAGCCGAATTTCAACAAAAAACAGATGCCCTGTCCAAACGATATCTTCCCATCGACAAAGGCTTAACCTCTACTTCATGGTGGTCAGCGGACATTTTTGTTTCTCGGTCAGCGGATGACCTATTTAATTTTTATCTCTTTAGGATTCCTTGGGAGGCCTCAAATGGGCATTCCTGCGACATAGTTAAATGTTTATCTATTTAGAATTCTCTCTGAGGTTATTTGGCCAACTTGGAATTTTCACCCGCCCCGTAACATAAATCAGATTAATTCCAGTATCTTCCTTTTTCGACTTCTCGACAATGGAAATAAAAAAAAATCTTACCACTTTTCCTTGTCAGAAAAATAACACCGCTCAGTGTCCTTTTCGTGATGGCCTCTTATCACATAAATTGAATTCTCGCCTTTCCCTTTTTCCTCCTTTCTCACTTTTGGCAAGCCAAATTAGTGTCACAGAATGCAAAGAGTAGGCGGGGATTTGAACTCTACTCGCTGATTCCATTTTCGGCGCAGGTAGCTGTTACGTCACGTGTTATGCCATTTTCTCTTTGTTTCAGATGATTGTCTAGAGGTTTTATTGATTTATTTGAATTTCAAACTCTTATTTGGTTCTCTCGGACAGCTTCTACTTTATGTAATTTTTTAAAGCGACTGTTATTTACCGAATGCAAGGCCCAACAGCCATTCAAGGCAGAGCGTCAATGAAAGGTTGTTGTAAGGGCGTGAAGGAAGGGATTAAGAAGTATATATTATGAGGATATTTAGGATAGATAATGTTTAACCCTAGACTTGAAGAGGCTAAGAGCGTAGTGATGAGTCAGTCTACAAAATAACTATTATGGGGTTCTCCCCTTTTTACACAAATGGACTCACCTAGTATATACATATACTACTGCAACGTAAAGACCCGAGAGAGCAAGACAAAGGGGAACAAGAGGGAGTGAAAGGTTGTAGATAACCGGAAGAGTGAGAGTAAGGTAACAGACAGACAGAACGAACGTAGTGAGCAAGAGTCACAGTGAGCGAGCACGTAGACTCACTAAGAAGTCATACAGCGATACTTCAATACCAAAGACTGTATATATATTTTGCTACTAACCCGTATTCCTGGAACTACTAACCTGCTTTACCAGTTTGTATTATTACGTTAATACATTATTTTCATATATTCATTCCTGGCGTTTGTTATTTATTGGTACCGGATTTCAACCTGAATCCACAGCAATAACAGTTCTAGTGAAGAAGCTGTTTGAGTCGAATTTCTTGGTTACCAATGAAATACGAAGTGAATTAGGATAAGACGACCCTGTGTACCTGGTAAGATGGGTCCTAGATTTTAAGATCTTTACTGGTGGAATTAAGAAACGTAGCTCGTCCGCACATTTCCTATGAAAACATCGAAAGAGTAGCGAGCGGTTTAATCGATGGGAAAGTGCTCGCAGAGTGGAAGATAATTATTCATCCACAACTCTGTCAAGGTTGTATGATCAAAGCTAAGTCATTTGAACAAGTCTTAGTAGATCCCCGTCCTTACGTGATCGTGTATAAGTTTATGTTCTTTATCGGTTCTTTAAATTTTGCTGCATTCATTTATAATGATTACGAGTTTGTTCTCACGCCAAATGCACCTCCAGCTATGGGTTAAATAGTAGGACTTGTATCTGGTAAAATCATTCTTATTCTCAAAAAAATTGATAATGCAATATTTATTAGTGAAAAAATATTCTTACAATCCAAAATATGTTTCGGCTTTAATTAAAGCCAAAATCCATAAGCCATAAAAAATATTAATCAATCAATCAACTTAAGGTGTGTAACGTTTATTATTTCGATATGTGGTCAGTCTTAATCTTAAGAAATTTTATTTATTATGGATAAGTTCGAGAACAGCTTGTTAAAAAATGCTGGAGCACAAACATTCGAAAACCAAAATGCTCACCAACCGACCCTAGCCAGATAATGGAATACCATTTCTTCTTCTTCTTCTTCTTCTTCTTCTTCTTCTTCTTCTTCTTCTTTCTTCTTCTTCTTCTTCTTCTTGTAGGTTAATTTATTTCCGTCTCTATTAAACTGAGTCGTATTCTCTTTACAAACGAAAGAGAATTCATGTGTCTTCAATCGTTATTCTCTTCCATTTCTATTTACTCCCTGCATCGAGTCATTATCTTTCTATGCATCTCTTTTTGATCAAATTCTTCTCTCCCACGTTCCTCATCATTTGATAAACTTTCTTTAACTTTGTCATTTATCTCTTCCGGGCAAGTCGGTCATATCACTTCCTGTCAACGAGTGTTCATATATACCAACACTTACGCAACTCTCATTCTTATTCTCTCCCTTTCTCTTTATCACTCTTTAATTCTGTCGCCATTGTTCATTCCTTTCCTATTTCTTCTTTCTATCTACGCATCGCTCTCTCTCTCTCTCTCTCTCTCTCTCTCTCTCTCTCTCTACACACACACACACACTTCTTCTTTTCTTATTGTGACTTCTTTTTTTCTTCTAATTTCATGACTACTTCTCGTGACTTTTTTCGTCTTCTCGTGACTTCTTCTTCTTTTTTTCTTCTTCTTCTTCTTCTTCTTCTTCTTCTTCTTCTTCTTATTATTATTATTATTATTATTAGGTGATTTTGGGGTACCAATTGTTGTTTTGTACGCGTCCTGTTTCTTCAGGACGTAGGCGATCAATGCTATCCACAGCTACTTATCTCTTGTAATTCTTAGTAACGTTTTTCCTTCAGCAGGTTAGGGTGGATAGCTGCTTGTCCTTGTCCCTTTCGAGTTCGATATGTCCCGTGTGTGTCAAAATTCTCCAAGTCCCACTTCCACGTTATTTTATCGTAGAAATTTAATCTGTCTTCTTTCTGATTCGGAGTAGCCGTGTGTGTGTGTGTTTTTGTTTTCATTCGCGTTAATAGTTCTTCGTTACTTACAATCCCCCACGGTCAAGGTATTCTTAGCATCCTTCTGTGGAACCACATTTCTGTTGCTGTCTTCTCTTTATCTGTGAGGAATTTGCCCAGCATTCACTGCCATAAAAAAAGATCGATATTACATAGCTGTTCAGCACTTTCAGTTTGTAACGAAATTTTTTCTCTTCCTATTTTGTTTAGCTTATCGCATGAATCGTTCAATACCTCAATAGATGTCCGGATTTTGATGTCACATTTTCCATCCTCTTTTGCCAATCACGGTAATTAGTCTAATACGGATATATACCCTTTATTTGTTGTCATTATTATTATTATTATAATTATTATTGAGCGATTCTCACCGTACCACCCATTATGTTAAGGTTATACCAGGCGTAATCATGTAAATGATGTAGTGAAAGAATTTGATACAAAAAGCGCATGACATTGGGCCTCACCTGCAATTAGAAATACTTCCAGGAAAAGAGTAAAACAGTCTACTGAGACGTTCTTCGATTGAGAGGGTTCCTAAGTTTCTGAATGTGACTCCCAAGTCGCCTCAGCTGTCTCATTCTTCAAACAAACAATAAAATAAAATTCGTCCATGATTCTAGTCGACGAGTGAACAGAGGCGCACCCTAGACTACAAGCCCAATTGGTTATGTTCAGACAAGTGACAATAAATTAAGAGGTATTGAACAGGACATTTAGTGCAGTCCCCCCCTTGTTTTTAGCGTTAAGCTTCATCTTGTACAACGCTCGGTTAGCCACTTGAGATAAAGGATTACGTTAAGGGATAGTTTATATAGATAGGAGGGGAAGATGACTTGAACAGGTTAAGAATGTAGTGATCAGGTAAACATCCTCTTGGGAGTCTGTTCTACAGAGCAGTGGCTCGCGGGAAGAAGCTGTTCGAGAGGAACTTCTCATCGATGGAATGAGGAATGAATGTGGGTGGTTTGCTACAATGTAAGTGACATGGCGGGTCCGAGCTGTGAAGGTTAAACCTGGCTGAATCAAGGTATGTAGCTCGTCCGAGCACTTTCCAAGGAAGTAGCAATGGAAAAGGCAGAGGCTCGTTACGTGACTGTAGGGTGGAAAATAATTCTTCTTCAGCAAGAACTCGAAGACGCTTCTGAAATGGAAAGTGGGTAGCTCCATCCTAAATAATAGCATAATTCACAAAACCAAAACATGCTAACACCATTAATCAATAGAATATCAGAAGCTATGAGATACATACCCGTTGAAGAATCAGGGGTTATTATTAATATTATCATTATTAGTGTACCCGTTCCGTAAAAGACGACAACTTATTCTTATCTGCCACAGTTATGCTGATGATAACTGACTACAGTGAACAGAAGATTATTTAATCTATTTTGACAACGAAGAAAAGAATACTGAACTGTTACATGACATCTGTCCTTCTTTGCAGCAACGAATGCTGAACGATTTCCTCAAAGATGAAGAAGAGACCCGAAGTGACAGAGATGTGATTCTACAGAAGGATGCTAAGGATATCATGGACCGAGCGTGTGAGCAACGATCAGATCTTAGTGAGGATGAAAACAAGGAGGAAGCTTATACTTAACATCAGGAAGAGGCAGCTGTAGTTTCTGGGACACATAATGAGGAAGGAGGGTCTGGAGAATCTGATGCTCACGGGTCGAATAGAGGGAAAGAGAGACAACGGAAAACAACGCGTGGCATATCTGGTGACCTTAAGCAAGGGGATGACAGAACGTGGTCTGGGGGAGGAAGCTGGTGAGAGCTGCAAGGAATAGAGAGAGGTGGAGTGCCATGATCGCCTAACGTCATGAAAAGACATGGCACATAAAAAGAAAATATCATGCTGAGCGGCCTGATTTGTTTCACCGGATTGAGCCGTTTTTTACATCTCGTCGCGTAGTTTTAGGTGGGGGATTTGAATGCTGTCCTTGACCCCGACATAGATCGTATAGGGTAAAAATCGAGTACTAACAACCCATTGTTAGCCTGTCTCCTGATGGCGCCATAAGAGCGAAATGTGTCTAGGCCCAATGAGACATACCGTCGGTGTCCTCACCCAGGCTATGTTCAATACAGAAGAGCAACCGTAATTGATCTGATGCTCGGGGCCTAGGGTCGATATCTCGCAGGGTGAGACTTGATCGAGACATTCAGTGTCTCGTGGTGAATATATGCTGTATACAGGGAATCCCGTTTTCAATTCGTGACCGTGGAGGAATTCTGTCTAGGGGGCAGGGGTCACCTATATTCAGCATATTTTGATGGGTGCTCGAGAGGTTTTTCCTGTCTGCCGAGCAAGTCTTTGAATGCGGCTTGTGCTCTTGTCTTCGCAGATCCGGTGGGCAGATTTTGCGTTCTGGATATTACTAGAAAGGATAAGGCTCTTGTGTTTCGGCAGGGAATGTTGGACGATTTCCTCAATGAGGGAGAAGAGACTCGAGGTGACAGAGATGTGGTTCTACAGTAGGATGCTAAGGATATCATGGACCGAGCGTAGGAGCAACGATGAGATCTGAGAGAGGTTGCAAACAAGGAGGAAGCTTATACTCAACATCAGGGACAGGCGGCTGAAGTTTCTGGGACACATAATGAGCAAGGAGGGCCTGGAGAATTTGATACTCACGAGTCGAATAGGTGGCAGTTTAGATCTTTCCGAACAAGTTTAGCGCCATCTCATGACGTCCATATGAAAGTTTCGATCTGACGAGGCTATTTAACGCTTTGAGTCCTGCGTTCCTGAAGAATTTTAACCCTTCTGCCTGAGCTCCTGGGTCAAAATTCGCAAATAATTGGTACGCAATGTTGGCTTCATATGGTTCTCCAGGCTGTCCCAAGGTTGGTATCGTCTCCTCGCGCCAATTTTACCAAGAAGTCACCTTCTTAGCTAATTGACTATGATGGGAATCAAACCAGGGTCTCATGGTTGGACACTGACTCAACCAACTCCAGATATAAGCATTATACTTAACAGGGAGAGAGAGTACGATTGCATGCCTTCACTTTATCACCAGAATTCTTTCTTTGTGTACCAGTCTACCCAGCAGGTATTGCCTCTCTTGATACACAAGAATATCAAAACACCACGCGTTTACCCACCGTTTAATCAGTTGCTGGGCATTAAGTCATTTTTATCCACCACCGGTAAAGCAGTGGTCAGGGCTCAAAGGATTAACGACATTTCAGGTACAGGTTTTGGTATTGTAGCAACTTGCGGTATTGTGCGAAACTACCCTTTCTTATTTGGTCTAGTAGATTCATACACCGATATATCTGAAGATTTTAGTATTTACTAATTCCATATCCTGAAGTTTTATGATAGATTCAGCGTATGTGATATCTCTGCTTTCACTCAAATTCCAGATCATAGTTTTTGTTTCGGAAAGGTTTATCTTGAGCTGCCATTTTTTGAAACAGTTGACAGAGGATATTTATCATGTTGAGTTATTTCCATGACATTTTTTTTTAAAGAATTTCAAATATTTTGAATTTTGGAACCGATACATACAATGAGTGGTCAGGCTGCTGTGGGATGAGTGTTTTTTCCTTTCTGCATAGATTACCAGCCAAGGCTAAATAACTTTCGAGTCTACACGAGGGCGTGTGAATGTCTTCACATTGCTGCAGTCAGCGACAACTTTTTCAATAGTCCAGTACATACAATTTAACTTACAAGCCTTGCCTTCATATGGTTTTCCAGCCTTTACTAATGTTGGTATCGTCTCCTCAGGCCAATATTACCAAGAAGTCACCTTCTTAGCTAATTGACTATGGTCGGAATTGAACCAGGGTCTCATGGTTGGACACTGACTCAACCAACTCCAGGTATTTCTTGCTACCTGTCAACCCAGAAGCACTTCTACATATTGAGGTTTTCTTCACCCAACTCAAGTTTGGTCTTGTGAACTATCAGTCCAGAAGCACTTTAATATCGAAGCTAGTATGAATAGCCAGATTTTATCCATCACTTACTAGGCATATCGCATAGTGTACTGCACCGCCATCTGAATTATGACCAGGCTCAACGTTGCTTAACTTCGGTTAACATGGTTGGAGCTCTATAATAATATAATACTTTTATTATAGTAAATATAGCAAGTAATTTTTTCGACTGGCATATGACGTTTTGGCGGAGAAGGAGTGTATTCAACATTTGATAATTTTGCGGCAATACACGCTTTAAAGTTTTAGGCAGTTTTGATCAACATTTCTTTTCATGGTTAGCTGTAAGGAATTGTAAATGTAGGACTGCCTTACACTTAAGTAAAATAATAACAATAATAATATTTATTAAGAATTTATTACAGGAAATATCAAGTTTTACTGAAACATTGTTGACAATTATGGATTTAGTTACATAACAAATAAATAAAAAATAATATATATTTTGATACTGTATTCAATTTTTTTTTAGGTATTTTTCATGTTTTCCTTTGTTATTGGCAGCATTTTAGAATACTTTGGCTGAAATGCTAAGTTTCCTAAATTGAAAAAACTGGAACTATTTCATTTACGCTTTGTTAATTTTCTTTTTCATTGTTGTTTGTAGATTGCTTACTTCCAGTCATTTTGATGGGCAATAGGAAAATTCTGAAATTTAGAATGATCTTATTCCATTTCAAAAATAAAACCTGTAAAAGGGAATATTTTAGATTAATATACGACCAAAAATAAAACGATTTTGACAAAACCTTAATGATTTCATCATAATTATGTAATAATAATGTAATCATATTCCGCTGAAAAATGAATGGTTTATATTACCTCATTTCATCTCATTGCATATTTACGAACTATAAACCTAAATTAAGCTTGAAATATTGTGTAATCGGTTAGTTTTTTGTAAAATACTTGGATATGATGTAATGAATAATTTGCAGTGAAAAAAGCAATTTTCGATTTTTTTTGTTGAATACTCTCCTCCACCGAACGCGTCATATAATGTAAGTGGTTTTTTATGAGAGAGAAGTCCAGAATTGTCGGTGGTCGGGAATTAAGGCAAAAATTATTAATCATTTTATTATAGGAATGTTCGGCAAATATTTTTTTTATTGCATAGATGCCCTTTAAATGATTTTACTATAGGAATACGTTGAACGAAAGAGAGAAGGGATTTTGGTGTTCAGGAGTTAAGACAAATATTGTGCTGATATTTTTTATAACTTTAAATAGGTTTGCGTTTAGGCTACAGAAACATCCAATTTACACAAAAGCAACCAGCGTAGTTTGTTTACGCAAATAAAAAGGAAGCTTTTAAGAACCATGCGTGCCGAAGAATAGACATTTTGAACACGTGGCATCATTTATTTATTACATTTCCCAAATATCTCAGACTAAAATCTGATTCGGCATATTCTTATGTCACCTCGAACTACCTTAAGCGAGACATACATTATAACCAGAGGTATTGAATTAAAGGAAGCTAAAATGAAATAACAGCACATAATACACAGGTTAAGCCGCTAGGGTGCGAATGCAATGGTATTTTGCTTTCCGCTGGAAGAGAGGACAGGGATTACATGATTGTTTAGGTGCATATATTAAAAAAAGAAACAATTTTCTCTTTTCTTTGAACGAGATAAAATAGTAGATTGTAGTCATAGGTATTGAATGAAGGCACCCTAAAATGCAGCAATGCCACATAATACTTAGAGTAAGGTGCTAGTTTGCGAATGCAATAGTATTTTGTTTTCCGCTGGAAGAGGCGACAGGGATTACATGATTGTCTATGTACATATATTCAAAGAAAGAAACAATTTTCTCTTGTCTTCGAACGATATGTAATGGTACATTGAAGTATTGAAATAAGGGACCCCTAAAATGCAATAACTCAAATAAAAAACAAAAATGTTTAGGGGATGTTCAAAAGAAAGATAATATTGTGGAATCTCAGATTGTTGATTCCTCCGTGAGCTGTAACGTTTAAAGAGGGTAGATGTTTTGATCGTTACGGCTGAATAGTAATTTCGATCCTTGCTCGCTGCCCTATAAAAAAGTTGATATTAAATAACCAAACAATGATCCGTATGTTGTAAAACGAACCAATCTATTCATTAATAGTAAGTTCGACCTTCATAATCGCAATTTAGAAAGCATCTATTTGAGTCACTATTCAACTATGCACGATCGTCGATGCGCTCAGTGGTCGAGACGGTCGGATCTTGCAATGGTTTCTCCTGCCAAGGGGGACGCAGTTTCGAATCCTGTCTGAGAGCGGATATTTTCCCCCTGAATATTCAGGTGGATAGACGAAAATATACTGTTTAATAAACAAAGGAAGAGTTTACACAAATTCGAGTATCTACTAAAGATAATCCTGAAGCAATGAAATATATCGGATCAATAAATAAAAATACAACTTTTCTTTAGAAATTAACATAAATACATAACATTGAGCATACATATGAAAAGGAATATATGCATCGCTCACACAAATATATATATATATATATATGATTCCTTCGCTACATAAGAGTTCTCACGTTTCAAAACAAGAGCCGAAAACTTCAATATAATTATTTGAATTAAACTGAATTAAATTACCATGCTCTGTTCCATCTTTAAGCGAAATTTTTGGAATAACTAATACTTGAAATTTACGCGTTTTATAAGCATATATATTATTAAAATTAAAAATACTATGGTAACGGCTAGAGCAATTATTTAAAAAATGGACGTAAGGGTTAATAATTTGTATCAATATCTCAGATACATTCAAAGAGGTCAAGTCAGGGTAGGGTTGGGGTGTCTAAATTTAAAGGGGAAGATGACATCGTCTGTCCCGGTTAACCGTTAAGTGTCTATGGAGATTTATTTATTTATTTATTTATTTTATTTTATTTTCTTTCCTGAAAGGGTTTTGTGTATATAAAATTGTCATAATTAGCTAACATCATCATTATTATTATTATTATTATTATTATTATTATTATTATTATTATATATATATATATATATATATATATATATATATATATATATATATATATATATATATATATATATATATATATATATATATATATGAGGTGGTGTAATGGTTATTCCTATTGGACATACTCATTGGGGACTTTTTTAACTTGTTGTTTTATTCCCTTCCCTCATACAGACTATGATTTGTAAATATGGGGACTATTTAGGATTTTCATTGAGACAATGAGGTATTATGGTGAATGTAGTAAGAAAGGCTAGTAAGAATGTGTTGTTTTAGTGTTGGGAATATTGTTTGTATGTTTGGCTCAGAGCCTGTGGCTAGCTAAGTTTAAAGTTAAGACATATGAAGATCGTCCTTTTTTTCCCCATCCCCTTTCTTAGGCCTTGTGCCACATTTTCTGTATTTTTAACAGAAATAAATATCGTAATGGTTAGCAAGTTTATCTTGCTAGAACAATTACGATTGAGTAGTGAGTTCGATCCTCACTGTGTGTCCCATACTTTCGGCTTTGTGCCACATCTGAGCTACGCTTGGAAAATCACTATATCCAAATGTGAGATAGAACACATTACACTGTAGCATTTACTTTTTTTATAAAATGCTCAATACAAAGTAGGGCAATATATTATTATTATTATTTTTATTATAAAAGATAATAATAAAAACATATTGAAATCGCTACAGAAAAGCGTTCATGTTTCAATACTATGACTGTACTTCTGCAGGCAATGGTAGGTAACTGGTGATTAAATAATTTTTAAGGAAATTTAAAAAAGAATTGTTACATCTTTTCCGAAAGTTAAAGCGGGGATCATAAGGTCAGAATTAAAATTCGACTTTTCATCAACCAATTAAATGTCAGACCTAGGCTAAATAAAAAAAAAATGCTAAGAGGGTGGAGGGGGGTGAATTATTTTTCCATATCACGATAAACTGGAACATAGACAGACCATCGTTGGCGATAGCGGAAAATATGTCAGCAACAAATGTATCTTGATTGTAGACAAATATGACATGGACAATTTTTTGAAAGGGTATTGAAGGTAGGGGTAAGTTAATCAGACGTAAAGTAAACAGAAAATTTAAAAAAAATTTGATATTCAAAATTTGATATTGAAACATTACAATCTTTTATAATAAAAATAATATATATATATATATATATATATATATATAATTAATTAATTATATATATATATATTAATTAATTATATATATATTAATTATATATACAATTATATATATATTAATTATATATATATAATTATATATATATTAATTAATTATATTAATTAATTATATATATATGAATTAATTATATATATTAATTATATATATATATATTAATTAATTATATATATATACGATATATATGGCATATATATCATATATGATATATTTATATGATATATATATATATATATATATATATATATATGATATAACGATATATAATTTTGTATAATTTTATATATACACAAACAGTATTTAGAAATTTTCTAGTTTGTCGTATTTTTCTAAATAGAGTTTGTTGATATACAAAATTATATATATATATATATATATATATATATATATATATATATATATATATATATATTAAGGCAGCATATATTCATTCGAACATGTTTCATTGGATAATATAGACATATTGTGCCTAATTATTTTATACTATTCCTTTCCAGGAAGCATAAGATTTATCAAGGAAGGTGTTGTAGTTTGTTTTTTTTAACCCAAGTACTTTCAACCTTTTCTAAGATCATCTTCAGAGATAAATTACAAAGACAAGCTTTTGTAATTGCGATAAAATCTGCATTCCATTGTGATGATGATTTTTAAAAACACGCGAAGGTGCTCTGTTATAATTATTTTAGAATTTAAAATTCAGCCATTTTTTGCAAAACAAGCATTTCAGTACAAGGGAGCTAACTGGAAATTGATAGAAGTGTAAAATGGCATTAAATGTTTGTTATATGCACGGTATTATGTTGCTATATTTGTAATAGATTTTGTTGAGTGATGGTTTGGTGAATTTTATGTACATGGCCTCAAGAATATATATATATATATATATATATATATATATATATATATATATATATATATATATATTTATTTATTTTTGGTAGTAAGCTCCTGTGAACATTATGATAGTAAAACTTACAGAATGTGTTTAAGATTTTCCCATGCAACAAATCTATTCGACTCTTGAGAAATTTGACATCTGATATATTCTTCAGTCAATACTTGCAGAATTCTGACATGTCTGACTGTAATAGAATCAATGTCAAGTTATCGGCAAGTGTGTTTCCAATTGAAAGAAATCCGAGCTGACAAGGAATCAACGGAGAAGTTGCATAAATAATTCATCATGGTAAATTCTACACAAGACTCGCTTAATAAGAAATCCATTTAATAAATTTCCATCATTGAATCAGAATTGATCTCTTGTGGCAGCAATTTGATCCCAGCTGGTCTTTTGCATGAAAGAGAGGTCTAGGAAAAATTTGCGATGCTAAACACAAGAATGTTGAATCGTAAATAGGAGACGAGAACTCTCAAGGGACATTTATATTGAATTGTTTCTGATAAACTTAACAACAACAACAACAACAACAACAACAACAACAATAATAATAATAATAATAATAATAATAATAATAATAATAATAATAAAGTTGGTTCTATGTGTCGCACCAGAAAGTTTTTCTCGCCTGAGTCCATCCTTCAAATCTATAAAACAACTATTCGCTCTTGCATGGAATACTGCTACCATATATGGTCTGGAGCCGCCGCTGTTTGTCTCAAGGTCCTCGACAAAATCCAGAGACGGATATGCAATGTGTTTGGTGCTGATCTGGCATCTCGTCTACAGACACTTTCTCACAGACGTGCTGTGGCTTCCCTCTGTCTTTTCTACAAGTATTTTCATGGCAACTACTTTGATGAGCTACTTTCGCTGGTTCCCAAACTGCATGAATTTAAGCGTGCTACTTGGTTGGCATCTCAGTCCCACCCAATCACTGTCGAAACGGTTAAATGTAACCGCCTCTTCTACTCCAATAGCTTCATGTCTCGCACTTCTCGTCTGTGGAACTCCTTTCCTCTTACTTGCTTCCCTGATAGTCATAATCTTCAATTATTCAAATGCAATGTCAATCGACATCTTCTGATGCCTTGATCTATACCCCATCCTTCTCTTCATCCTTTCCTCAAACACGCCTCTTTACTCTTGCTCCCTCTCTTTGTAACCCCTTGCGTGCTAGTGGCACTCCCGTCTTGCTTGGGATGAAATGCTTAAAATACTACTACTACTACTACTACTACTACTACTACTACTAATAATAATAATAATAATAATACTAATAATAATAATAGTAGTAGTAGTAGATGCGCTTGGAATTATAAAAAGGAATACAGCATCGAAAAAATCCCTGGAAATGCTAGATTAAAAGAAACACAAGAAATTGTCTTTTTTTTTTTCTTAAGCATTTCACCCCAAGCAAGGCGGGAAGCCACTAGCACGCAAAGGGTTACAGAAAATTTAGAGCAAGATCAGATAGGAGTGATAGAAGAAAGGATGAGGAGAAGGGTAGTGGATAGATCAAGGCAACTAGAGATGTCGATTGACATTACACTTGAATAGCTGGAGATTATAGCTCTCAGGGAAACTGGAATAGGGAAGGGAATTCCACAGGCGAGAGGTGCAAGACATGAAGCTATTGGAGTAGAAGAGACGGCTACATTTAGGAGTTTCGACAGTGAAGGGGTGAGAGCGGGATGCCAGCCCCGTATGGCGCTTGAACTCATGACGACTGGGAACCAGCGAATGCAGCTCCTCGGAAATTTTGTCTATGTAACGCTAATGATGTAAGAGAAGTAAAAAAAAAAAAATCATGTAATGTAGCCATAACAACGCACCTATACTTGCCTTATGTCTCTTCCCGCAGACTTGGTAGGAAGTGTGACCATAGCAGAAATCGAAATATAATGATAATGATAAAAATATATCTTCAAAATAACTATCAAAATGCAAGCATCTTCAAATGGAAATCTCAAAAATGTGGGATAGGAGAACATCAATAATTCCAGTTGTAGTTGTAATTAAAAAAATATGGTACATGAAGACATCAGTAATTCCAGTTTTTGGTTAGGGCCCTCGGTTTGATTGGAAAAGGTTCTGATAGACGTATTGAAGGGATTCCTGGTAACCCATGCCTTAAAGAAATACAAAACAAAAAAAAAAAATGTTCTCAAAAATACAACTCAGGCATGCGAGGTTGTTTTATGTTTACCTTTTTTCTAACCTTAGGTCGCTGTTTGGTACCCGGAAGGAAATGTGTATACAACAGAAAATCTAAGGAAATAAAATAATAATAATAATTAAGTGAAGAGTTCCATTTAAGAAAAGAAAAAGAAAAAGAAAAAAAAATGACTGACAATGTTGAACAATAATTCAACAGAATGTCTGTCTTCAAGTTATATTTAAAACTCCAGACATTCTCTTGAAATATTGTTTAACATTTTCAAAAACTGATTTTTTTTTGTTAAATCGCGTTCTTTCCTTAACTTTTGGAAAATATTGGAAGAGTTGCGTCAGTCAGTTTGTTTAATAATAATTATGTTAATAATTAGTGGTACCTGTGGAAATTTCCTTGTCTTATTGTTTTTCATTGAAATTAATAGTTGTGAGATGTCCTAACTCCATAGAATTTAACGCTTCTTTCTTTCTTTCTTTCTTTCTTTCTTTCTTTTTTTCTTTCTTCCCTCCCTCCCTGAAATCAAGTAGCGTCCCTGATATGCCATTTTCCTCTTTTCTCGTGGTCAAAATGGAATTGTCCATTATTTGTGAGGTATTGGCCGATAGTAGTTCACTCCAAACCAGACTGACAGTCATACTAACACCTTCCACATCTTGTATTATTATTTCGTGTAATATACCTTCGTTATTTCTACTCTTGTGTTCGTGTTGTTCTTCCTTGGTCCTTACCTGGACCATAACAATAATATACAAATTAATACAGAATTTTACAAGATTTATAAATTATTCTAATTAACATTTTTTCATAAAACATAATACATTCTATTCATAAAAGCAGTTAAAAGCTTGTGTCATGTTCAATTCAGATTGGCGTACGGAATGGTACCTCCACGCGGAGCAGAAATCAGTTGGTGTATATTAGTGATTTACTTACTAAGCATTACGCCACGTTAAAGTGCCCTACTTGGTGTATATTGTTATTAAGCGTAGCTGAGATGTAGCACAAACCGAGGATAGTGAACACCCAGTGAGGATCGAATTCACTACTCAGTCATAATTAATCTCAAGCTTGTTAAGACAAGCTTGTTAATCGTTACGCCCTATCGAAGTGCCCCAGTTGGTGTATATTGCCATTCTGAACGCGTGGTTGTTTTCTTTTATAGAAAAAAAAAAAAAGAAAAGGAAAGAAAAAAGAAATTCAGTCAAGTAGGATCAGAAACGTGCCTCAGACAGGTGCCCGATTTCAAATTTAATCCCTGGCTTTTGATTGGTCAATTAGTAAATTAATTTCGTTTTCGGTGTCGATCTGTTTTAGCGGATCTGTTTTGATCCTATACATGTCGAAAAAAAAAAATTGTAATATAAGCTCCATATAGAATAGAAAAAAAGGATTAAAAAAAATTTAAGAATTAAAATAAAAAAAAATAAAAATTCGTAATCATTTTTTTTGCTCTGCTAACGATCACAATGTGACAAACTTCAGTGTTGGTCACATAACCTTACATATCAAAATACAAATGGCGGTCAGATTGTCGTTGAAGTATAGCCATTCAAGAAACACTTTATACAAACAAAACACAAATCTTCTTGCCTGTTGACATATTCCTATAATAGTTTATTAAGAAAAAGCAGAAATAAAAATGAGTTTAAAATATAAAAATAAAAATTTGATATAAAACTCTTTAGTATTATGAATAAAATATAGGAATCCATGAAAAAGAGCTTGAAAAATTTAAACAAAAATATTTTATTTGAAAAGTCTTTAAAAATATAGAACAGTTTAATGCGAACTATGTTCTATAAACTGATAATAAAAAAAATCATTTGTATTTGAAATTTTCTTTGTTTTTTATAGTATGGTTCACCCTTTACAAGGCCCTGGTGTTACTCCAGGTAGAGGGTTACATTTAAAGGCCATTTCTGTGTATAGGAGTGAAAGGTAACAGTTGATCCTAGCCTTGAACAGATTAGAGTGTAGTGATTGCGGAAACATCCCATCGGGAGTCGGTTCCCCAGGGCAGTGGTATGCGGAAAGAAGCTGCTCGAGTAGAACTTCTCACCGATGGAAGACGGAGGGAATGTGGGTAGTTTGCTATGTAAGTAGCATAGCATGTTCTTGCCGTGAATGGTGGGTCCAGGGAATGTAGTTCGTCCGAGTACTTTCTGTGGAAGTAGAGATAGATCAATGAGAGGCTTGTCACATCCCGCCTGTGGGAGAGAGGTTGAAGGGTGAAGAATAGTCACCAACAAGGGCTCAGAGAAGCTTTTCGACTCTATCAAGGCTGGAGAGTGAGGTCTTGGTAGCTCCCGTCCAAATATGACAACAGTGCTCCATTTTCGGCCTTTTGAGTAAAAGGAGGCACAAAAGAAATTCGAAATCAACTAATCTTGAAAATTCAATTTAAATGTTTTAGAACTCATCCTCATTGGTTAATAATTCCTTCGCGGGGGAGTATCGCGCTCATCATTCTGGAGTGCATCTTTTTCCCTATAAATTTCGATTCAAGAAGATTTTCACCAAGTATCGTCGGACAGGATACATTGTGAGCGATTAAAGGAGAATCATTTTAAGTTGTCTTCTTAAACGACTCAAATTTAGTTCTTAAGGATGACTATTTACAAAAGGCCGCTGATGAGCGGCGGCTTTGTAACAAATTAATATATCCTATTTTTACATTCCCCAATTTTGGGTATTATTATATCCAAGATATAGCGACATTTTAATACACAGACGTGTTAAATAATAATATTATTTTTAGGAGGAATGGTATCTCTGCTCAGACTTCCTGAGGCTGACCTTAGGGATCAGATAGAAGACAAAACAATGAAGTCGATTTTGATTAACTGAACGAGCGTGGGAATGATAGAGATATAGAAAGGTTTTTCGGGGAGTTGGTTTTTACACGTCAAGCAATGTAGGCGTGTACACTTTCATGTCTGGAAACTTCTCCTCATTTGAGGGAGTGCGCGACCCCACTGGCTGGTTAGAAGATGTATACGTCAACCTTAATAGCTAAGTTAAAATTCCCTGTGATGAAGCTCTTTCCATTTTGAATCAAAACAACTAGCGATCACAGGTTGGGAGAAGACGATTGAAAGAAGAATGCAACTTTAGTATGGAATTGACTACGTCACCAAAGACCACCCCCCAAGGGGCTAACAACATTTTATTAATTGGCGTAGTGACCTTGACCTCCTAGCATGAGGAGGCTATGCAACAGACAGAACAGAATAGCTGAAAGAAAAGGTCTGCTTCTCAAAGAGATTTTTATACTGCTAAGTCATATACAAATTATATGAAAATATTCACACTTATTATTTTGTATACATGTGTTATGGTTTCTCTTTGTGTCCCGTGCAGAGAAAGTATAATATGCATGCAACAACCAGAAGTGTGAAAATAACAAAGAGAGAAAGGATCTTGCTTGTTATAATTCCCAACGGGAATTCGAACTGCTGGAAGATTCTTTCATGTTTCTGTTGAAGGCATATTTTTCTCAACGGAAACAGCGAGGCCATGTGGTGCGACCATATTAATATTTCCAAACAACCGAATTTATCTTCTATATCTTTGGTGAGGACATATTTCCGAACGGGAAAACAGCAAGCTATGGGTATATCCCAGGGAGGAGACTGCGAGTCGGAAGTTTCTATAATTTGAGCGGGCCAGATTTATCTTCTATGTCTCTGGTGAAGACATATTCCCAAACGGGAAAACGGCGCTATGGGCTTGTGTGCTACCCCATAGCAGCTGGCCCCGGCAGAGGTATTGTCTCGCCCGTGCTAAAAAATGTAAACGCTCGGTTTGATTCCAAAAGAACTAAACCACTGACCACTTTCGTGCCTCTATCTACTGGCATCACTAAGAGGCCTTAACGTGACCCTCTTCATTTCATCCCAACCAAAGGGAGATAGTCGCCTTTTGCATCCATACACCGCGAAAAAGTTCATAATTTTTGCCTACATCTTTTGGCCGGAATCTGTTCTCATTTTAGGTGGTAGAAGGCGCCTGTTTCTGGGGATCCCAGCTCAGCGGCAGTACCTTCCTCATTGCTTTAAGAGATGTGAGGCCGGCGTAATATCGATACCAGTGTGAATTGGGTAAGTTTTGTCCTTGGCCCATAGGTATATCTATGGGCTCCCCACATATAAAAGAACTTGTTTCACGCCCTGCCTTAGTAAGGGGGTAAGGTAAGTAAAATCTTATTCAGATACTTTCAGAAGAACAAAAGATTCAAATTGGTACAAAATCAAAGCATTAACCTGACAACGCGAGTGTTTTTTAAACTATTTTTAAATAGCTTCATCAGATCTAAACTTTCATATGGATGACATGAATCGTTCAGAAATATCTAAACTGTCTGCGGTATAGAATCGCTTTTGAAAATCAATGTTTAAAAATGGTTTCGAAAGAGTGAAGCCTGTAGACCTTGACAAAAATCGTTCTTCTTTGAACCTCGTAGATTGGCGTGACAGAACTGTATCAAATAACAGAAACTGTGTCAGGATTTACGTAACAGATATCACATGTAACTCGATGAGAAAATACTGACATAATCAAGATATTGAAATTTCACACTATTTCACGTAAAAGGTTAGGAAGGAAACTGTTTTAACCAAGTCAATGATTAAGAAATAATAAAACAAGAAGTGTATTAAATAGCAAATATAACAGAAGAGAATTACACGACTTGGGAGTGTGTGTCGGTAGACCAACGTTCAATCTATACTACTGTTTCTCCGAAGCTTACTTTCCTACTAATTTTATAGTAAGTGGAAGAGTCCACAATAGATTCATTAGAGGGAAGACACCACAACAGAAATCCCCATCAATACTGGAAAGAGCAATAACAACTACTGGGCTTGAGAAACCTATTTTCCTGAAGAATTGTTTTAACAGAAATATATTATAAATGTCAATTGACAGCAGTTCCGTCAGTGAATGCTGAATGTTTCCTTATAAGGATTCTGGTGATTTTAACCCTCCCCCATTCCATTAAAAAGAGAGGATTCTTGGATACCGACAGTGGTAGGGTAGATTTAGCGATTTTCTTGTTGCATTGACCTTTATGGAAGCGTATGGGTACCCGACATTGAAACGACGTTCGAGTAATACACGTCAGACCGCTTTTTCGCGCCCTTTGAGCCTAGAGCAAAGTGTAGTATCAGTTCCCCACCTCTTAGCCGTGTCTCTGACTTCGGGTAGTTCACGGAAAACTTAGGCATGCCTGGTTCCTGGGATCCCTCAGAAGAAGCACCTCCCTCATTGCATTAGGGGAAGAGAGAGAGAGAGAGATAAAGAGAGAGAGAGAGAGAATTGTTTCAGCCTTGAAATTTAAAATCGATACACGCGCCGATATAGACATTATCTCAACCAAAACTTACAAAAGAGAGGAAAACCTATATTAAAACCAGTAAATGGCATCTTCATAAACCTTGGCGGACTAGTCCAATGCATTGGAAAATTTAATACTGTTACAGTTAAAGGTAAGGACAAATATTATTTGGAGATATCTGGTATTGAATGTGTTACTATGTAACAACGGCTAGGATAGACTTATTCCCTATTTTACGAAAGTTGAAGGAAAAATTGAATAGACTGGAAAACGAGGAAACTATAGAAAATGTTACAGAACCAACTGATTGGTCTCTGCCTATTATGTCCGTAATAAAAAGAAATGGAAAAGTCTGAATATGTGTAGATTTCAAGAAGCTGAATGTGGCAGTGAAAAGTGAACATTACATGTTAGCAAATTTAAATAATATTTCGCCTAAACTAAATGGAGCTAATTTTTTTTTCTAAATTGGATGCTTAAAGTGGATTCTACCAAATTCCGTTCTATAAAGCAAAATCACGACTTTCATTTCTCATTTTGGAAGATATTGAAGAACACGATGAAAGACTAAAAACCGTTCTTAGAACATTACAAAAAACCAGACACAAGCTTTATAAAGAAGAGTGGGAATTAAGAAAGACAGGACTAGAGTATTTTGAACACAATTTCTGGAGGCGGAATTCAACTCAGCAAGGAATAGCCTGCACCTATAAATTTGACTGAATTACGTCGTATAAATTGGCATGGTTATATAATTAGGTAAATTCTTTACTAAACTTATTAGAAACAATACAACCAATGATCGAATTATTGAAAAAGGACACTGTATTTGTGTTGGATTACTCACAAGAGAATTCTTTTAAAAGAATAAACGAATTACTAACTCAAGCACCAATTTTATGCTACCTTAATTCAACCAGGCCCACAGTAGTTAGCGCTGACGCTAGCAGTTATGGCATCAGAGCAGGTCTATTTTAAGAAATAGATGGCAATTTAAAAATAATAGCATTTGCCTCACGCACACTTAACAGCACTAAGACGAAATACGCACAAAGTGGGAAAGAGTGTTTGAGCTGTGTGTGAGCATGTGAGAAGTTTGACAGATATGTCTCTGGACTTGAATCCTTTGAACTGTTCACGGACCATAAACCACTTATACCGTTAATAAACACATATCATTTGTACAATACCCCATTACGACGTCAAAGACTTCTGATGAGACTGAGAAGATATAACCCAGTAGCAGAAAAGTTCCAGGGAACTAGTTGTACCTGATACACTACCAAGAAGTCCTTTATCCGACGCTGATAGTAATACCAGCAAAGATGTGGGCGTATACACAAACTGCCTGGCAAGAACCAGACCATTATCGGATAAGAAATTAAATGAAATAAAAATATCTATTCAACAGGACACTGTATTACAGGAAATAATACATCTCACACTAAATGGTTGAACTGACAAAGAAAGAAGAATAAAAAGAAGACATGAGGCCATATTTTCTAAATCGATCTTAATTGCCATTTCATGACACTTTACTATGGTTTCAGGAAAGAATTGCCATACCTGAAAAACTTAGACCAGAAATATTAGGAAGCCTTTATAAAGGTCAGAGAGAGAGAGAGAGAGAGAGAGAGAGAGAGAGAGAGAGAGAGAGAGAGAGAGAGAGAGAGAGACTGAGAGTCGGTGTCGTGGCCTAAAATATCTCAAGAATTGGAGGAGTATCTAAAAAAATGCTCGTTTTGTGACATACACCGCCCAACAAATAAAAAGGAAAAATTAAAAGCTACACCATTTCCTCAAGGTCCATGACAAAGAATTGTTACAGATATTTTCCCTCACCAAGGACATCAATATTTTTGCGCAATAGATTATTTCTCAAGATATATAGAAATAGAAAACATAATCCAATGACAAGCGGATGTGTTATAGGGATGTTGAAAAATTTCTTCACGCGTTGGGGAATTCCTCTTGAACTTGTCAGTGATAATGGGAAACGATCCTCAAGTTACGCTTTCAAAGATTTTGCAGACAGTATGGATTTAAACACAGCATCAAGTGTTCAAATTGTCCTCAAGCAAATGGAGAAGCGGAAAGCGCTGTTAAAATAGATGAGAGAATTTTGGAACAATCAGACACATTTCAAGCATTAATGGCACACCGGAGCACGCCAATTCATGCCACAGGTGTCAGTCCCAATGAGTTAATTATGTGAAGGAAAATAAGAACAACATTACCTTTACATCTATAAAAATTATTACTAAAATAGCCCGATATCACACAAAGGAGAGAGGCAAACTAACAAAAAACAGAATCGAAAAAGAATTTTAACAGATTCCATGGTGCCCCAAATTTACCAACTGTAAAAAGAGGAGACGGAGTCAGAATAAAATTAGATAAAGAGAATTATTGGCACACTGAAGGAACGATCAAGTCAGCAGACACTTTCAACAGGTCGCTTATTGTGACAATCAACCAGGGAGATTTCCAAAGAAATAGGAAACATATTTCAAGTTTTGAAATAGACTTTTGCGAAATAAATCAATTCCTGATCATTACAAGGATCTTCATAGAAATAATAATACAAGAGAAAATACTGGAAAAAAACAAATCGAGGACGAAAAATATAAACTCCAAAATTGGTTTCATTTCACAAAGTGAGTTATCTCCCTTGGAATGTAACCAAAACAAACTTTGATTTGTAATTATTTATTTTGCAATTTGTAAAAATTATACTTATTATAAAACGCAGATTGTGTGTGTCTGTTCGTTTATATATTGGATCGGATTTCCTACATTTGTCAACCGATTTCAACAAAACTTCACAGGACTACGTAGCGCTGTCAGCGCCAAAAGGTGGAAAAACACAATTGTTTTTGCACGAAATCAATTTGAAAACACGATTAAGAGGCATCGCTCTCGCGAGAATGAAAGAGGGACAATTCATATCGAGTAATACTTATAAAACACAGGTTGTTTGTTTGTGTGTGTGTGTGCGTGTGTGTGAGTGTGTGTGTTCGTTTATATATGGGATCGGATTTCCTACTGATTTCAACAAAACTTCACTTTTTTTTGGCAGGTAGTGTTTCTTATTGTCTTGCACACTTTTTTCTTTATTTTTACATTCAGAATGTTTTAAAAATTCCATTTACAAGGCAATTGTTTATAATAAAATTCTATTCAATCGGTAGACTCATAATGATTGAAAACAATGTTTTAGTTTGGGTTTGACCAATTCGTAAAAAAAAAAAAAAACTAACTGAGACATGCATGTCCGTCAATCTTAAACAATAATCTTTGTCAATTTTATTTTTCAGTCTTTATGATGGTCGATACTTGATCTATCTCATACTGTTACATCCCCGGGCAACGCTGGGCTCTACTGCTAGTTATAAATAAACTACATTAGGGGGGGGATGTTCTAACAACATCATTAATGATGATGATGATTGCAAGGACTTCCGGTCCCACTAGGGAATGCTGGGATCAAGATGGATCTAGTAGGGAGTTTAAATAAAAGACTTTGTTAATTTTACCACGGGTCGTGTCGTCTTTGTGTTGCCTCGACTTTTCAGCGGTCAGTCTCATATATCTTTTCACCCTAATCCCAGTGGAACAATCGCTATGATGTTAATTTTAATTCTGACTGGTATAGTCAACTAAATTGCATAAATGGCGTCCTTCCACTGTTACACGAAAATAGCAGTTCGAAGACCCAAGTTATAAAACTTGTTTAAGAATATGAAAACCGTTGGATAATTCCATTAAATGTATTTTATCTTGTTAGCCGCTAGCGGAAATTGCACCAATACTATCTGCGCCCATGTGTCTGCCAGACATTCTTTATTTTTTCCAGTAAATATTTGATGTTTATAACTGAGAAGTCTCCACCTAAAAATCTGGGCCGGGAAGATTGCTATAATATGGCAGCGTAACCAGAGAGGGGCCAAGCTCCAGGGGGTTTCGAAGCAAGCACTCGCTTAACAGATTATAGGCGAAGGTGTCAGAGATACGTTATTGCGTGAAATTCTTGTTTGCATGTCTATATCAATTCCTGGCATAATCGCGTGCGATATCTACAGACATATCTGAGGGTTACCATGACAAGGTTGGCCTTTTGCAAGCGGGCTGAATTGTTGTTGGTGTCACAGAAGAGAAAACTGCAAATATATGAAGGACAACTTGATGAACACGCAGTTTATGCTTAGTGTCAGATGAGATAAGATGTTAATGTTAAGGCAAAACGTCGTTATATTTTCATTGATAACAAATACAGAAGGACGTGTACTTCTGATTTATAGACTACACAAAGTCGTTCGATAAAGTACGCCACAAATATCTGTTAGAACTGCTCAGAAATCTTCACATATTTCGGAAGGATATTAGAATAAGGACATATGGCACAGTGGATAAAGGCGTTGGTTAGATCCAGTGGCAGGACCCAACGAGTTGCGAGTTCAATACCTGGTTCAGACAGTGGGGAACTTGGAGAAGTGAATTAACAGGAGATAACTGATAACTGACATCCATTAGACATGGCACGTAGAACTAGAACAGTCTAACCCAGCGAGCGAAAAATAGGGTTCAGTTTGACATTTCAACCACCTGAAGAAGGCCAAAGCGTACAACGGTCGAAACGTTGTGATAAATATGGCAACAATAATTCGAATAATGTAAATAGTGCTGAATAACCAAGAGCCTATACTTGCAGCAAACCGCATGCATATGAACAGAAAATGAGTTCAACAGATACACAAAAATAGAAAGGGGCGTAAGACAAGGATGTGTCTTCTCACTGGACATCTCTGAGTGTATTAGATGTCCTACTGGGATTTGTTTGTTGGAGGACACGATCTCAACAACGTAAGATATGTAGATGGCACGTTACTGATAATAGACACGGAGAGAAAAGTACAAAAGCTCCTACAGAAGGCAACGAAGGAAAGCGAGAGGAAAGACTATAACATAAGATGCAAGAAGAGAGAAGCCATGGTTATTAGGGAAAGACTGATCCCGAAATGCAAATCACATATTGTGTGTGGGGGAGGGGGCAACCAAAATCAACCAGGTAAACAATTTAAATATTTGAGAAGTGTTCTAACAGAGGACGGAAAGCGGAACACTGGAACCCGAATTTGCACTGGGGTAGAGAAAGATGCATTACATAAAGCTAAGCAGAGTATTAATAGACAGGAAAACTTTGCCAAAAAACAAAAACAAAAACAAAATGAAAGAAAAAAAAGAGTACTGAACATTTACGTGATATTTTTCCCACTATATAACAGGAAATGCTGGACAATCTCATCAAAGGTGAAGCAGGTACTTGAGGCAACAGAAATGTGGTTCTACAGAAGGATGCTAGGGATAGTATAATAATATATTTAAAAAAAGTACAAAACGTTTTTGTAAAAATGTCGCTTGTTTTGAGAAAACGGTTGTAATGGTAATCAACGCGTCAAAACGCTGGCTGCGTTTCATTCGTTTTAACGTCAATTTACCCGAAAGAATTGTAACATATTAATATAATAATTAGATAAATATATTTAAAAAACTTATATAGGAAACATTTTGATAATTGTAAGGACTTAAGAATGAAATAAGTCGTCACGTTTTGATGGCATCGGTAAACTAGAATTCATATAAAATTCTACTGAATATAAAGTGGGGGATCGGTTTTTTCTATTGATATTAAGTAATAAACTGATCTACCTTCAGAATTATGACATTAATGTAATAATTGAAAAAACAAATTTAAATACTTACATGTGAGAATGTGATAATAATATGAACTTAAAATATGTCATTTAGTTAGATTCTATTGGGTATAAAGAGGGGGTTGTTTTTTTATTGTTATTAAGTAATAAATTGATCCCCTCGGAATTACTACGTAGTAATATAAGAATGAAATAATATATTTAAATATATTTAAAAACTTATATATTAAACCGTTTGATAATTGTAACGACTAAAAGCAGTTTTAACTGACTGTGTAATCTTGTAAGAAATAACATTTTTTTCTTTGGGTTAATTGTGATTTTCTATTTTCCCTCCCCTACCCAATTTTCATTCACTGTTTGTTTAGAACCCTACCCAATTCTTTTCCACTCCAGTTTCTGTAATATATACATGTATATTTTGAACATAGTTCTGTACAACGGTCTCCTTGCGATACGCATACCATATGCATGCAATTACCTTTGGCTATGCTTACAACATCACTTAGTTTTTCTGAGACAAACACACACACGCGCGCGCGCGCGCACACACACACACACAGACACACACGCACACAAACACACAGAGACAAAAACCCACATACACACACCGTTTCAATAAGCATAGATCCGTTCAAAACAGAGCCGAATGGAACAAACAAATTTAAAGTAGGATGACTGTATAGTGAGTCCACCGTATTCCAGGGGGTTAGGGACTAGAACAGGCAGCGAATAGATAGAATTCGCAAATTCGTACCCACCCCAAAAAAGTGTTTATAAGTACCCATTTTGATTGTTAAAATCCTATATACCTTAAACTTTCATCCTAAACACTTTAGAAACATTTCAGACCCTTTTGAAAACATTTTTGAAAAATAGTATTGGTGACCATACACTTAATGTACATTTTCTTTCATACGTACTATAACTGTTTTTAATTACGCATAGATCGATACAACCATTGAAAATACTTTATAAAATATATATAACAAAACATAAAATATAAAGTTTAAAACATTTTCTAAAATCAGACTGTAATGATGCCCCCCCCCCCAGACTTAGCATAAGCCACTTTTTAAGCTCCGAACAAACAACAAAGCCCAAGCACTACGCACTGACAATTTTTACCATACAAATGGACTGTTATATGTTTTAAGTCACTTAATTAACAGGAAAATATTAGGTTGGTGCAAAAATAATGACGTAATAATGTCGTTTTTTGACGTATGTTTTAACGTCAAAAAACGACATTATTACGTCATTATTTTTGCACCAACCTAATATATACATGTTCTTCAGAAAAACACGAATATTCGAGGGGTTTCTGCGAATAATAAGTACATATTGTACTAAAGAAAAAAATCCGCGAATGTGTGAAGTCGCGAATGCCGAAACGCGAATAGGCAGAGGCTTCCCGTATAGTGTTAACATCCAATTGGGTAGTAAGCTGTCCACCTTGAAAATCCGCTTTACGGCTTTCTTTTTTTATCAGAGCTCAAATAACGACATCTGGTACCAGATCGACACGCCCGCGAGGAACTCCCTCCACCCACAGCGACACACACATACAGCTTACGTTCATATTACATTGAAACAACGTTTTCCGTACGATCACCGAAGTTAAGCAACGTTGTGCCTGGTCAGTATCTAGATGGGTGACTGCTCAGGAATACCAATATGTTTAGCTTTTAGAAACATTATGTATGGTCATCAACAGGAGAGAGACAGCTAAAGTCACGTTCTGAATTAGTGTCATCAGAATATCATGCTTGGCGTCAAAAAGGTTCAGAAATATCTAAACTGTCAGTTATATAAAAGCGCTTTGTCATATCGATGATTAAAAATGGTTTCGAACGAATGAAGTCTTTTGGTCAATATTTCTTCGAACCTTGTGAACTGCTGCTGCGGAATCACAAACAAAGAACTGTACCAAATAGCATCAACAACAACAAAAACAAAACACAAAAACATTTGTATGTAGCAGGAACAGCAGACCAAAAGTGGCAGCAATATTCAAAGCATGGACGAATTGAAGAAATTATAAATATGTAAGATTCGGGCTAGAAACAAAATTCAACAAAAAAGGATGTTTAAAAACATTCACGTCAATAAAAACTGGAAAACAGGATCGAAAGATCACACACACAGACACACGCAAACGCGCGCACACACACACAGACACACGCACACACACACGCACACACACACACACGCACACACACACAGAGACACAAACCCACGCAAACACGCACACACACACACACACACACTCACGCACACACACACACGCACACACACACACACAGACACAGACACAAACCGACGCAAACGCGCGGGCGCACACACACACACACACACTCACGCACACACACACACACAAACCCACGCAAACAC
Source organism: Acanthosepion lycidas (assembly GCA_963932145.1). Taxonomy (NCBI): domain Eukaryota; kingdom Metazoa; phylum Mollusca; class Cephalopoda; order Sepiida; family Sepiidae; genus Acanthosepion; species Acanthosepion lycidas. Next base: position 130,862,965 of record OZ010580.1, on the reverse strand, counting down.
GCTCACACACACACGCACACACACACAAACCCACGCGCACACGCGCGCACACACACACACACACACACTCACGCACACGCACACACACGCACGCACACACACACACTCAAATCCAAGAATTTTATATTTCTCTCTTTTGTCCAGGACTCGTGACGGGACAATCTTTGCTTTTAGGATTAAATCTTCTTCGTGATTTCTTCAGACAGACCAATACATGCTATCACAGAAACATGTATATCTTAATTCATGTCACAGCTGTCACTTATAATTATCAATATATATATATATATATATATATATATATATATAAAGATTTTAAACAAATTTATCTACATTCTACGTAGATATCTATAGATATGCTTGTTTTCTATCTTGATATGTTCCTGTTACTTATAAAAAGAGTTTGTGTTTTATCTCAGATCAGAATTGGATGTTCACGTGTAGACATCTGATCTTGTTTTCTTTACATATAGACGTTTTTATTTAGGCGTGTGGTCTTATACAAGACCATTTGTGTTCCAAAGTGTATAATTACGCGTTTATATTACGATATAAATGCATTTATTAATATATTCCATATAAAAGGCTTGCGAATTTTAACACCTTCAATACGAAACTGCTATCCTTTAATGATCATAGGGAAACTTCTTGCTCTCCATCAGCATGGCTGGTGCTAACCTCCAAAAGAGGTCATTGCGCATTCTTGGTCTCACGTTTTCCACTGACATGAAATGGAGGGATTGTATTGAATCAATTGCTAGGTTTGCTCTTAGAAAAATGGTTCACTGTGTCGTGTCATACAATTCTTATCGCCAGAATCTGTCTTGTATATTTATAAATCTACCATTCGTCCGTGCATTGGGTATCGCTGCTATCTCTGGTCTGGTACCCCGGTTATACATATCTAGATTCTCGACAAAATCCACAGAATGGTTTGTAATGTTATCGGTCCTAATCTGGCATCTCGTCTTCATTCTATTTCTCATCGCTGTGACGTGGCTTCCCGATGTCTGTTCTATAAATAAAGGGTGTGCCAATAACTTGGACCGATTTTAAATGCGAATTAAGTTTAAGCGGCTAAAAAGTTTTTCCTTTTTCTTTCAGATTTAACAACTTAAGTCTTTGGCAATTTCAACGACGGAAAGATCGACAATCAAACAACGTGTTAAAGTTATCGAAGCCGATTACGAAAATGGATGTTCAAACAGAAATACAATGACAATTTTACAGGTTGTATCATCTCTCGAAATAGAGAGGTCAGTTGGCCACCACGATTATGGACTTGACGCCTTTAGATTCCTTACTTAGGGGTCATCTCAAAAGTAAGCTCTATGCCATCAAGCCAACAATAAATATTTGGGAAGTGTTCTAACAGAGGACGGAAAGTGGAACATTGGAACCCGAATTTGCACTGAGGTAGAGAAAGATGCATTACATAAAGCTAAGCAGAGTATTAAGAGACAGGAAAACGTTGCCAGAAACAAAAAACGTGATATTTGTCCCACCATATGACAGGGAATGCTGGACAATCTCATCAAAGGTGAAGCAGAGACTTGAGGCAACAGAAATGTGGTTCTACAGAAGGATGCTAGGGATACAATTGACCGAATACGTGAGCAACGGCGAGGTTTTCGAGAAAATTGAAACAAAAAGGTAACTTATAGTTAACATAAGGAAGAGGCAGTTGAAAATTCTGGGGCACGTAATGAGGAAAATGGGTTCACGGGATAGATTTAGGGGAAACTGCAAATAACATACTTGATGGGCTTGAGTAAATGGATGGCGGAACATAGTTTAGGAGAAATAGTAAAAAGATAAAATTTATTAAGAGCTACAAAGGGCAAGAAGCTGTAGAGGGCCATAATTACCTACGCACTGAGGGATCACGGTACATACAAGATATTGAAGAACGAACCTCATTTTATTATTAATTGTTCGTACAATCAAGATACAAGATCGACTGAGAGTTGAGGGTTACTAAATCAGATTATTGCATGAACGTAAGAGGAGGACGTAAGAAGTACAAGGTCCTGGGTATGACGATAAACTTCATCCAGCAGCAAGGCCTATGATCGGGCGATTGAAGGTTTTGAGGAGTGTGGAACCACCTCTTAATTAGTGTTAGATCGTGATTAACATAATGTGGGCAACGAAGACTGAAACTGTATCAATAGTAATCGGAGCTCTGCGCTTCGTGAGAAAAAGAAAGGCACAATTTTACAAACAGTGTTCCAGATAACATAAACATATAAGTTACCTAGAAGATCGCCCTGCTAGGAATATCTCATATACTCAGAAAAGTGCTATCAATTAGATGACAATTCTCCTATAGGGCCTAAGGACCATAGTTTGGACCTGGCTCCATAGGATACAAAGAGGGAAACATGAAATACACAAATAATAATAATAATAATAATAATAATAATAATAATAATAAAGAAACACATAGAGAAGAGTGCAATTTAAGAAAAGAAAAAGAAAAGACAGTGTTTGAAAATGTTCAAAAATATTTCGATATTATATCTGTCTTCGAGTTATATTTAAAAATTGTATACAAGTATAATAATATATTTAAAAAAATGTACAAAACGTCTTTGTACAAATGTCGCTTGTCTTGAGATAACGGCTGTAATGGTAATCAACGCGTCAAAACGCTGGCTGCGTTTCATTCGTTTTAACGTCAATCTACCTGAAGGAATTGTAACATATTAATATAATAATTAGATAAATATATTTAAAAACTTATATAGGAAACATTTTGATAATTGTAAGGACATAAGAATGAAATAAGTCGTCATGTTTTGATGGCATCGGTAAACTAGAATTCATATAAGATTCTACTGAATATAAAGTGGGGGATCGGTTTTCTATTGATATTAAGTAATAAACTGATCTCCCTTCAGAATTATGACATATTAATGTAATAATTGAAAAAAATATTTAAATACTTACATGTGAGAATCTGATAATAATATGAATTTAAAATATGTCATTTTCTAAGCTAGATTATATTGGATATAAAGAGACTTGAAGCAACAGAAATGTGGTTCTACAGAAGGATGCTAGGGATACAATTGACCGAATGGAAAACTGCAAATAACATACTTGATGGGCTTGAGTAAATGGATGGCGGAATTCAACAGCTGAAGGATGAGATAATAAGTCATATTGGTGAGATCGAGGAGCAACTATGCAGAGACGTCATCAAAAATCTTGACCATCCTGTTGTTTTGTCTTTCATTGTCATTTTCAGTCACTAACGTCTTCTTATTTTCTTTGACTCTCAATGTGTCTTTAAAAAGACTAAAAATAATACATAGCAAAGAAGAGAGTAACGCACACACAGACACAACCACACACAGATATATATGTGTATGTGTGTGTGATTGAATGTAACGTAGAAGAAAAATTTTACAAGGTTTTACTCAATTCATATATATATATATATATATATATATATATATATATATATATATATATATATGGTGTAATTTTATAGACAATATACAAGCCACTGCATCTACCCCATTCCTTTTATTCATATTTCTTATTCCTTATGCTTTATAATTTCTTAACTTAAATCTTGCTTTTTTTCCCTACAGAAAGACATGCACCATATAAACTTTTAGCTTGTATCACTTTTTTGCTTTGTTTTTTTTCCCAATATCTCCCTCCCTACACTGTATATTTTGAATTTACACCCCAATAATATATTGAGTTTATATTAAATTGAGCTTTGAATCTGAGTATAATTTAACGTTCCTTCCATGAGAGCCAGTTTTTTTTAAAAAAAAACCAACTATAACAAGCGCTTCAATCGCCATATGTACCTGTCAAATTGGGAAACCATGAAACTTTAAGTTGCACTACAAACGTAGGTTTATATGTATTTATTAATATATACTTCATAGCTCTGTTTAACTACATTGAGCGCGATTTTGCTTGTACCATAAATTAAATTAAATACATATTCCTTTGCTTATCTACGTATGCACGCTATAGCGGGTATATACAGTTATTAATATCTCGTTAGGTAGTTTATATTTACACTTCTAGCTATCTATACATATAAGTATGAATATAAAATAAACAATAAAATAATGACTATATATATATATATATATATATATATATATATATATATATATATATATATATATCAGATTTAAAAGAGAATCTGTTAACCAAGGTAATTTCTAGAAGATAACGTTTTTAAGGCGAGCAGTCTTTGTAATTATATTGCTGGACATCAAGAGATCGAACCGTAGTAATAACAAAACCTCTCAAGCAAGTACATGTCTCCTCCTGGAATACTTTAGTTGTACAAGAGCCAGTTCAGACAAAAAATAATGGAGTATTGCTGTCTCATTTGGACCTGGAGCCGCCCAGTCTACAGTTTCCAGCCTTGACCGAGTTTAAAAACGTTTGCGCGCCCTTGTGAGTGATGAATTTTTTCCCACCTTCCTTCACTTCCTCGTTGTTTTCCTACAAAGAACATAGGATTGAATTATCGCAACTTGGTCATGTGAGATATGGCTAATTTCAAACACCGAACTCATAATTATGTTTGACAAATGTTTAAATTGGTTGCACTTTCAACCCAAAGCTACTCAACTTAGGGAGTTAGCGGCAGAAAAACGTATGGACAGCAGAAATGAGGGTCAAAATTAATGCATTTTTATATAAAATATAAAGAAAACTTTGAACAAAATGATATAAATGTTCAATTTCTCTATTATTTTTCGATAATTTAGGTACTCAGTTTTTAGTCCTTGTCCCATAGTGTCCGGATAATCTCAGAAACACTACACAGTTGTCGTCGTTGTATGTCCTCTTTTTAGACGTAATCAACCTGTTTACTTCTTTACCCTGTATAAAACCCGGGGGCCACCAGAGGTAGAAGGTTACGTTAAGGGGAAGTTTATATGAATAGGAGGGGAAGATAACGGTTAACTCTAGACTTGAACAGGTTAAGATTTTAGTAATCGGGGAAACATCCTTTTGGGAGCCGGTTCCACATGGTTCGCGGGAAGAACCTGTTTGAGTGGAGCTTACTTTTCGCCTATGGATTACGTGAGTGGTTGCTACTACATAAGTGGCATCGCCGGTCCTAGCTGTGAAGATTAGACCGAGCACATTCCATGGCAATAGTGATGGAGCAGTGAGAGGTTCGGTTACATTCAATGCCTCGTAAACCAAACTAGCTACATTCCATCATCGCCGACCAGACTCTGAACTATCCCGAATGGATGTATGTTCCTACAGGGAGGCCATGTGACTTGAGCGCCTATTTGGGTCTTAAACTCAGTCCACGCTTCAATTGGAGTTCGGACATACGATCCATCGTTAAAGATGCTGGAAAAATTACCGGTTCCCTGTAACGATACAGTAAGGGTCCCATTCCTTCTGTTATCCTTTACCTTTGCAACAGCCAGAGTAGCCTTAAAATGGAGTACTATCGGCCTATATAGGCAGGAGCTGCCCATATATGCCAACAGCGTCTCTGCATCTTTGTATGTGACAAATTATGTTCCACCCTGCAACAAATTTCTCACAGACAAAACGTCGCAAACCTCACGCTGTTTTCATGGAAAGTGTTCAGAAGAACGACATTCTTTTGTACCCTTAGTCCTAAGCCGCTAGGACCCGCCATGCTCGCACATTATCGCAAAGCGCTTTCATTATCTTCGTATCCCATTGGTGGGATGTAATTTCCACTCGAGCAGCAGTTACTCACGAGCCGCTGCTCTGTGGAACCGACTCCCAAGAGGATGTTTTCCCAGTCACTACAATCTTAACTTGCTCAAAGCTACGGTTAACCGTTATCTTCCTCGCATATCCGCATAAACTGTGCCGATTACTCTGTAACTCTCTAACGCGAGTTGCTCCCGGGACTTGCACAGGGTGAATTTGGGGGGACCCTATCAGATCTTGCATGACAACAAACGAAGGATTGTGCATGCGGCGTCTTCGACAGCGTTCCTCTGAATTTTTGTATATTTACTGAATTCATTTTCTATCCGTGTGTAGGAGGTTTCCTCCTAGTTGTGGTTCTGGATTATTTTAATATCCTTGGAAAATATGTTATAGTTAACGAGCAGTGTCAACAATTCTAGCCAACCGAAAATACATTTTCTCTTTTGCTCTATCTGCAGATAAGGTACATTTTCTTTAATATGACTTTCGCTGTACTACGCGGATAAACGTTTACACTCGCAGCTTGTAAATAAAGTGGGATATCAAATACACACACACACGTGAGCGCGCACACACACACACATTGATATATTTATATATATAACTTATATGTGTAAAAATATATAGAAAATAGAAACGAACACGTTAGGTAAATAAGTTCTTTAGTATTTTTGTTATTATTTTTAAAAAATAGTGTTCGATACAAAAGTAGAGCATAAATATAATTATTTATTTAAAATATGATTCCATCGCTACATAAGAGTTCTCATGTTTCAAAACAAGAGCCGAAAATGTCAATATAATTATTTGAATTAAATTGAATTTAAGTACCAAGTTGTGTTCCATCTTCAAGCGAAATTTAAAAAAAAAATTTGCTTGAAGATGGAACAGAGCTTGGTACTTTAATCCAATTTAATTAAAAAATATTGAAGATTTCGGCTCTTGTTTTGAAACATGAGAACTCTTATGTAGCGATGAAATCATTTTTAAATAAATAATTATATATATATATATATATATATATATATATATATATATATATATATATATAAATTATAACTTATTATAGTGGATATTCGGATTTAAAATAGACTCCCCATTTTGAATTTGTTATTTTAAAAAGTGTCTTACGTCGATCGGCCTGTTTGGAATATACACTGTTCAAAAACAAATAAATAAAAATGGAGGCTCTATTTCAAATAAGTGTATTCATTATAATAACTGTATCATTGAAAATGAAAATCTCTCACTTCTCCCTCCAGTTATGGATAAATAGCAGGACAGACTGCGTTCTATAGCCTTGGATGGCAACTGGTCTAGGAGAAGGACAACTCTGAATTCAAAACATGCGTAGGGTCCTTGTAGCACGTAGTGCACCAGGTCTCTGTATTCAGCCCTTAAAAAAGTGTGGATGGTTCTGCACAGAACCTTCACCACTATAATCAAATCTCATGTGCTGTTGTCGGGCTGTCGGTTTCCTAGGTACTGATCTGCTTGACGAGAGAGAGTCGAGTATATATATATATATATATATATATATATATATATATATATATATATATATATGTATTCCACTATTAAGTAGGACTGAGTTTTGGGTTTCTACTAAAGTCTCATCATGCTCTTCCAGTAGTCTTTTGCGTCTTAGTGGCATTATCGCCTTGCTTGAGGGTGAACTGATTAAAATCTCTCTCTCTCTCTCTCTCTCTATATATATATATATATATATATTATAATTTTTTCATATAGACAAAAATAATTTATTTACTACACAGATGCAACTTCGTTTCTGTGCATAATGTATATTTTTATTTACTCTTTTAGGTTTTCGATTTTTAAGTAACGTAATATTTTATTATCGTTATATAACAGTTATAGCTATTTTTTCGTCCGATTTTTGGTTTGATTTTTATAGTCTAACTAATATTTTGGTCATAATGGTTTATTAACAACAAAAAAAAAAATAATGGTTTGTTAACAACAACAAAAATACTACGTTAATTAAAAATCGAAAACCAAAAAGAGTAAATAAAAATATACAGTATAATAAATAAATAATAAAATCAAGTAAAATAAATTAATCTTATTTCATCCAAATAAATAGACAAACTAACAAATCAATCCCGATAAATTAACTGTTAGAAAAAACATAAACATAATCAATCCAAATAAATACATGAAGCAATAAACAAATTAAAAATTGCTCCTGCCAAAATATTAGAATAAACTACAACAACCCCAAAATTGAGTAAATAGCTTTATCTTCCCCAACCAAAACAAAACTATTAAATAAGCGATATAAACAAATTTTTAATACGTTAATGAAAACACTAATTAAAATAAAAATAAATATATAAGATAAAAAATAAAAAAAAATAAAAAAAGGAATGAAAAAATGAAGTAAAATAATTTAACCGAAATAAATAAATAAATAAATAAACGAATTCTGGTAAAATAACCGCCAAAATAGACTACCCACAATGCACCACTGACCCGTATATATAAATAGTCAAGAAAAATAACAGCACTCGTGGCTTGACGATTGCATCTAGCATGAAACAGACTGTTGCCTCTAAGTGTTGACTTCTATGTTCACTTTTATATTTACACACGCTCTATCCCTGATATTGAGCACTTTATCCCATAAATATAGCACACCTTAAGACAATATTTCTTCATATATATATATATATATATATATATATATATATATATATATATATATATATATATATATATATATCTTACCTGCCGATAGTAAACGAACCTACATTCCCTTTTCTCTCAGAAAAAAAAAACATCTTTTCTATGCATGCCTATAACATTTCGGCAGAGACTACGGTAAGTCATGTCGTAATTACTCTTTTTAAGAAATGTGCATCTATCGTTGGGCATTTCGAGGTCTATATCTTCCATCTTTTCGAACTTGAAAAGTAAACAAAGTCATTTAAGCAATTAATGGCGTTCGTTTTCAGTCCGACAATAATTTTTATTAGTTTAAACATTCGTTTGGATAGACATCAGTAACGGCACGCCTAGCTAATAAAAAAAAAAAAAGTGAATACAGCTTGGATTACATTCTTTTTGTTATGAGGCTTTCCAGGCCAGTAGACGTTAAGTCCACGATTGAAATTGAAAGATGTCGAGCAAACACATATACACACACAAACAGCATTTATAGTAATGGGTAATATTTTAGACTTGGTTTGCGTCATTCTATTTTAAAGTAGCATTTATTTTTTTAATCAAAATTATGGCCGGAGCCATTACAAGGAGCGAATAATGCACCCCTACACATTTATAATTCTATCAACAAAAAACATTAGTCTGATGATGTCTATCCAGAGGATGAAACGTGTTACACAAACTTTTTTTCCACTTTATCATTTATTTGCCTAACATTGATCTGATATATAACAATTTATGTAACATATTCTCCCATATATATATATATATATATATATATATATATATATACTTTAATATATAATATTTTATATATATATATATATATATATATATATATATATATATATATATACACACTTTAATAATCATTTTTATTGGACACCCATATTTAAGTAGACGCTACTTTTATATTTTAAATACTATTGCATACTTAACTGTGCTCACATCCACTGTTTGGTTTTAGTAAACGTCAGTGAATATTGCACTTTTTACCGCATGGGGTCTTCAATGACGTACTTTCGTGACTAACACTAATTTGCTGGACAGTTATCTGTAGCAAGAGTGGAAATCATATGTTTATGGCCAGACTGGTTCAACTCCTACTGCCAACACGCCTGATGTCATGGGAGGAGGTATTATTTTCAGAGCAATCCTCGTATGTTCACGTCTCGATGTAGCTAAAAGCAATGTATACGTCAATATGTATATTGGTTGATTTGATTTTTACTGTTTATCAATCTTTTGCAGGTTATTTAAGGACAGAAAATATTTTAAGTTTGTAAGCCATTTTTAGCGATAATAAGGAATTACTGATGTACGTCCTACTAATTATCTCATAGCTGGGGGCCAGGAAGAAGACCTGGAATATTTGCGCTTGAATATAAAGAACCCGATTTTAATCTTCGATCACTAATTCCGAGCCTATATTCATTGCAACACTCGCACATTCAAGCTTACAACACTTGGCGTTTGCAAGCGGTCACCAATCTAGGTACTGACGAGAAGAACGTACCAGAACTGTTGTTTCAGCATGATAATGCTGTAAGCAGTCAGCATGTTTAAGCGCAATATATATATATATATATATATATATATATATATATATATATATATATATATATATATATATATATATATATGAGTGGACGGTGTGGTTGGTGGAGCATGCGTCTACGAAACTCTGGAGTGGGGATGCAGAAGGTAAGACCAATCAGCTAAGTGACAAATTTTTATTTATATAATTCTCTCTCTCTCTCTCTATATATATATATATATATATATAATCTTGTGCTTACAATCACACACACACACACACACACACACACACACACACACACACACACATATATATATATATATACTCTTGCGCTAACGCACAATCTTACACTTACACACACAATCTTGCGTTTGCAGATATATATAATCTTGCGCTTACACACACGCATCTTTCTCTCTCTCCCTCTATCGTTGTATCTATCTATATATATATATGTATATATATATATAATATATATATATATATATATATATATATATATATATATATATATATATATATATATATATATATATATATATATAGATGTGTGTGTGTGTGTGCAGATATGTAGAAAAATAGAAAAGAACACGTTAAGTAAATAATCCGGAGTTCTTTAGTATTTTCAACATAATTATATTGAGGCTTTCGGATCTCGTTTTTGAAACATGAGGACTCTTATGTAGCGAAGGAATTATATATATATATATATATATATATATATATATATATATAATCTTGAGCGTACATACACGCATATGCAGTTATTTTCCAAGCGTAGCTTAGATGTGGCACAAGGCCGAAAGTAGGGGGTATTCTCACAGCGTTCCCCCTACTTTCGGCTTTGTGCCACATCTAAGCTACGCTTGGAAAATGGCTATATATATATATATATATATATATGTGTGTGTGTGTGTGTGTGTGTGTGTATGTCTATGTGTGTGCATCTGGAATGTATGTTTGTAGATTATTTGGTATATGGCCAGCTTAATATTATATATAGTGTATGTAACTGAAAGCTAACCTGTATTTATGTATTAGCTTGCATATTTACATACGCCTTGGTATACATATCTCTATAGACATATGTATACATTCGTGTATGTATGATTGGGCGTCTCTTTGTGCGTATTTATTTTTAAGAACTTTTATTTTCGAATACACCTTACATACGAAATATATTCCTCTGTATTTTTGTTGTCTGTTTTATGGGGGATGTCTATCGCAAATTATCGGACACTATTTTTCTTTTCGTTTTTTTTTCTACAGATTCCGGGTTGGGCGAGGAGAGTGCCATTAGTGGAGGCACTGATAGTCCTGGTGGCGGTGGTAAGAAAATGTCTTGAAAGAAAGCCGTTTTGTCTGCTGTCCAAGGGTGCGAGGACACTGCTGTGCCGCTACCGCTCCAACCAGCCTCCGACCCCCACTTACCAATCCAATCGTCGAGTCACGCCCATCATGGTGCTAATGGACGACCGGATGGATGGATGGAGACGGATGTTGCTATCATTACCATCAACAGCGTCATGGCCACCGTCTTCATGAGGAACAAGGGTCTCAGAAAATGGGTCCCCATGAAGAAGGACGTGTGGGTATTTGGAGGACACCACATAGAAGTTAGATTAGAAAGGCGCTGTATTTTGACGATAGTAGTGACTGTTAATTGGGCTTATTAAAAAAAAGATGGCTGATTCATAGGAATAGACAGAGAGACATAGATAGAGAAAGAGAAAGAAAGAGAGGGAATAGACACACAATTGATGCATGTGCGAAAAAAAGGATCTAGAGAGAGAGAGAGAGAGAGAGAGAGAGAGAGAGAGGAAAGAAACGGTAGGAGAAAGAGAAAATAAGGAATCAGGAAGGTTACTGAAAGAGGGTGAGGATGAATACGCGAGAGAATTTTGACAGAGTGCGTATATACCAGAGACAAAATGAAACTTAAAGTGTGGGACTAAGAAGCAATATTTCAGAACGCGAACTTTACCAGGAACGTACAAGATGGAGACTGAAAGACACCGAAGATAAGGGAGAGAGAGAGAGAGGGAGATAGAGAGAGAGAAAGGGAGAGAGAAAGAGAGAGAGAGGGAGAGGGAGAGATAGAGAGAGTGGGAGAGAGAGAGAGGGAGAGAGAGAGTGAGAGGGAGAGAGAGGGAGAGATAGAGAGAGAGGGAGAGAGAGAGAGGGAGAGAGAGAGGGAGAGAGGGAGAGGGAGATATTCGGATCCGCATGCTTATCTTGATCGTTAGATTCAACTAGTAACCCTCTATATTGAGTTTTTCGTGGTCCTTATATTGGGTACATTTTTAGTAAAAGGTATCACACAATTATGCTAATTCAAGGGAAATGTATTCATATGTTTGAGTGCATATTTGCATATACAGATGCTATCCCTTTGTATATTGTGATATCAATAGGCATATATTTCTAATGTAAAAGTTAATTCTAACATTGAGGATAAAAAATTAGATATATATTTTCTGTCTTTGCCTCTTTTGGCTTACTTTTTATTTGTTAATTAAAAAGTAAGACAAAAGACGCATGAAAAGGACTAATAATTATATAGGATCCAGATCCAATATTGTTCTCAAAACTTCAAAAATTAAACAAAATATAGGCTCCAAAATTAAATTACACAACTAACGTAATTTGATTGGTTCAAAAATATCACATGGCATGTCGTAACTACGTCTGTACGTCTAACCTTAAGTTGTACAGTTACACCAAAATTTTAAAACATTTTCTGGAGCCTATCACGTGACTTATGTTGCTTATATAAACAACAAACAATTAAGAAACAGATGAGTGGGGAAAAATCAGCTGAAAAAGTTTCACACTACCTGACGAGACTCATCATAAAATAACTTTCATCTGAAGTCCAGACTATTTCCTTCAGTCAATACAAACTAAATTCACGTCGGCAAACAACGAAGCGACAGACACTCAAACTTCAAACACAGCGTAAGTCACAATCACACACGCTTTTTCCACAAACTTTGAACTGTTTATTTTGAATACAAACACTATTGCATTGAACTGAATTTTTCCAGATTTACATAAATTAACCTACAACTTTCAATCTATCAAACTGGAACATTGCCTCACAGAAAATCTAAAAAGACAAATTTATTTCATCAATTTAAACAACATTCAAAACTATTGTTTTGTACATTTGTTATATAAAAATCTATTTGTTTGTACAATTTCTCCTGTCTGAATTTTCTTGTTTCTTCTTGTTCTTATTTTGTGGCAGTGTGTCTAACATAAATTAGTAAGGGAAATTGACCCCTAAAACTGGAACTAATATACTAGGCAGCAAAATTAAACTTGATGTACAAAGACAAATTCAAAATATTACAAGTCTCTTCCTACTTGAACTGTTAAAATGTTGATTTTTTGATTGATTGATTTGTTTCTCTAATGACATATCAATACCTCATGGGTCATTTAATTTTCTTGGTAACTCTGAAGTAATAAAACATGATATGCTAATCTGCTGTCACGATTGAATACATGGCAGGTGATACTCAGCTTTTGTGTATATATATGTTTGTGTAAACATGATTACTAGATGAGGTGATACGTTTGTTTTATGTTATGCTTTTGTTGAAGCTGTATTTGGGAATATAGTTTGATTTAAGAAATTGTAGGATATTTTATGGATAAATATAATGAAAGATTTCTTTCATGTTGATTATCTGATTTTGTTTAGCAACATATCACTTTCTATCGGTTACTTAATACCGAAATGTAAATATTTCGATTGCTATTGTATGCCTTCAACCACACATAAAATATATTATTGGTCATTTTGCTATAAATATGGTATTGTCGGTGATTTTGCTATAAATAGGTATTGTTGATCATTTTTTTATATATAAAAATGTATTGCTGGTATTTTATTCTAAAAATTATATTTTATACTTTCATAGTGTTTTCTTTGGGGGTTCACTATTTACCCACAGTTGGGACTCTAACAGGTTCTACCATCCCGGATCAGGGTGGACCTGGAAACAACTCTAATTAAGAGGTGGCTTAGCGCCCCTCAAAACCTTCTGATTAGAGGCCTTGCTGCCGGATGTAGTTTATCGTTAAGAAGAGATTTAAAGTAACAGAAATTTCGGTCTGTAGAAGGACACTGAGAATATCACGGACCGAAAATGTTTTAGAGAAAATATAAAGAAAAAAATGGTACTTTTACTTAACATCTGGAAGAGACACTTGAAATTATAAGGATATATAACTAGGAAAGAGGGCTTGGTAAATATGATACTCACAGAACAAATTGAAGGCAGTCATCTTTCCTAACACTTGTTCTTTCTGATTCCAAGTATAAACGTTATTTTTCTTTCCATTTTCTCTAAAACTTCGTTGTTGCTCACATGTTCAATCTTTGGTATTTTCAGCATCCTTCTGTAGAACCACATTTTTGTGACTTGAAGTCTCCCTTTCCTCCATGAGGAGAATGCTTAGTATTTACTAACATATATGAGGACCGATATTAGATAACAGTTCAATACGCTTTTCTCTGTTTCTAAGGAAATCTGATGTTTGCTTAGGTTTTGGAAAGTATCTTTCGTTGCTTCAATGCGCCTTCACGTTTGGTTGGTTAATACCAATCTTATCATAAAGACATTGATGTGCAAAGTTAAATCCGATATTGTATTACCAGATTTGATATGTGACTTCTATATACGAGGTCTGTCTGAAAAGTAACGAGAGTGGATGTGCTCCGTGAGCAAATGGGCAAAAATGAGATTAGCAGATTGTGTTATCAGTATCTGTTTATATTTCTGAGATGAAGTATTATGTACACTACATTATTCGGACTATTGTCCTCATCTTTATCGCCATATTTATTACAACGTTTCGGCTCTTCAGTATCTGTCTATATTTCTGAGGTGAGGTATTATGTACACTATGTACATTATTCGGACCATTGTCCTCATTGTCCTTATTTTTTTACATGCAAGTGTTGTGACAGGTTAAATCGTGGCTTCTTCATCACGGCAGTGCACCTACTCACAATGCCCTGAGCATCCGGTAGTTCCAGGCCAAGAACATCACCGTACTGGAACAACTTGCCTATTCACCTGATCTTGCTCCCTGTGGCTTTTATTTCTTTTCCCGAAACTCAAGGGGATCATACAGGGGGAGCTGTTTTGAAGACATAAATGCTATCAAGAGCGCACTAACGACTGAGTCGAGGAGCAACCAAAAAGAATCCTTCCAGCAGTGTACAAAAGTGCATTAGACTTGACTGCGGATTAGTTTCAAAGAGAAGCTATGTAGTGTGTTGATTGGAATTGAAATATTTTTTTTTGCGACTCAAGTCCTGTTATTTTTCAGACAGACCTCGTCAGTTAAGACAAACAAAATTTGGACCATTTTTCCACGAACAGAAAAATAATTATTTATTAAAGAAAAGTATTAATTTCTGGACATTTTATTTTTATACAGATTTTTATGCTAAACGCACAATGATTGATTGCCAAAACCTAATGAAGCAATTGATTCATGTTCTTGCATAAAAAAAGAAAGCAAAAAAACTAAGCCAAGGTGAGAAATGTTTTGGGAAGTGTTCAAATCAGTAAATTCTTTTTTTTTTTTAAAGAAATCTTTCTATTTTTACAATATCTTTTAATATAAAAAAAAGACAAACAAAAAAAAAAAAATGAAAAAGTGGAAAATTATTTTTTTAGCCCTAAAATTGTTGTTGATATACAGAGTGTGACAGAAATACCTGACACATCTACCTTCCAGAAATACCTTCCGCATAATAAGACATTGGCTAGATGAAGACACCAATCGTTTTCCGATACCTATTTTTGCAATAGTTCGATGCTAAAACAGAACCATAATTATAGTTACACTTACCTCAACTTTTTTTTTACTAATTACATGTCATTTCAAGATATATATATATATATATATATATATATATATATATAGATCATGCTCCTCCACAGATTCCTTTTATTTCTGTATGAATTTCTAGGAATTCTTGGGAATGATAGTGGAGTAATTTCCGGGTGTAAGACCATATCAAGTTGAAACACCGATTCCCGTTCGATCACCGAAGTTAAAAGACGTCGAGCCTGGTCAATGCTTAGATGGCTGACCGCTTGGGAATACGAAATGCTGTAAACTTGTATGTGCGGGTGGTGTAGTGGGTAATGGCTCAGAATTCTTAATCGGAGAGCTAAGTTCCAATTCTTGTCGTGTGCATTATATTCACATACGCGCAAATACCTTTGGGAAAGGCATGAATCCACCCCTTCTCCCCAGCTATGGGTTAATTAGTACGACTTGTATCAGTCAATCATTATTATATTAAAAATTGTCTTACAATCTAAAAATATTTTTGAGTTTTAAGTTACATAAGAAAGGTTGATAAGCCGTAAAAAATAAATCAGCCAATAAAAAAAAATCCACGGATTTGTATTCAAAGTTCTCCTGTTAGATTGGTCATACCAAGGATGTAGATCCCAGTTGCCTCTGCTATTTAAAGAATAACTGCGGGGTATAATTTTATAACGTTATGTCTTTTCAGGATAAAGGTGACAATGGTTCTTTAGATATACCTTTTCTTAATTGTCTGTGAATTGCCATGGCTTATTGAGAAAGATAGTGGAGTAGATTCTCATTGTCTTCACCACTGTTTTGAATTCAGTGTTTTCCTTCTCCTAGGTAGGTTCACCCCATGTTTAGAGAGCTCCATGTTTTCTCTGCCGTTTAAACAGCTGGGTGAATAGGCTTTAATGCTATGTCGTTTCAGGGGAAATATTATCATGGATTTACACAGATTTCGTTACTTTATTATCTGTGAATAGCCATAACGTTTCGGGAATGATAGTGCATTGGATTGCCACTGATGTTTTCTTCATCCAAATTTGTCATTCTCTAGTGTCTTACCAAGCCGAGGGAAAGGAATCAGCCCTGCTGCATAAAATATAGCTGGGACATATTTTCTAATGCTATGCCCCTTTACGAAATACATGATAAGGTTCTTTAAATATTTTTCTTTATTATCCATGAATTGCTAGAAATTCTTGGAAAATATAGTGGCGCATATTCCAAATTGCTCAAGGAAATAGATTGCATAGATTCTTTTTCGTTATTTTATCTTACTACTTTTGACACGACACAAGGCCCAAGTGCCACTCATGGTAGAGGGTAACTGACCGAGGTTATTTTATGGACGTAAGAGAAATTAGGAAGTGTAGATTATTAGGGTAGATAACGGCTGACCAAAAACTTAAAGAGGTCAAGATTTTAACGATCGAAGAAATTTTCACTCGACAGTCTGTTCCACAAAATCGAAGTTCTGGGGAAGAGCTAGACTTGAAGATGTTAAGATTTTAGCGTTTTAAGAAACATCCCGTCGAGAGTCTGTTCCCAAATATAAAGGTTTTGTGGAAGAAGTGCTGATTATGAAAATAACGTTTGACCCTAGATTTGAAGTGATTAAGATTGTAGAGATCAAAGAAATATCCTCTCGGAAGTTTGTTTCACAAATTAGAGCATCTACAGAGGAAGAATGGCCTTTGGGTCATATATAACGATAAGGAATCAAATCACACTCAAATTGCAAACACACATTGATTGCTGATGCTAATAATAATTGTGTCCGACTATGCTTGTCTAATAAGGCGCTTAGCCAGTCCCTGTTTCAGACGAATGTTCAGGCACATTTGTGTTTGTTCAACACCAACAGAATACTTCCCCTCTGGTTTATACTACAGATTTGCTGAGCGTACTGTTTCTGAGAGAGAGTGCATTATCTGGCGTGATCAGAAATCTTAACAAGGCCAGCACACTCAACTCCTCGGCCACAATGACTTCTGACTTCGTGCTAGCACAACAATCAACGTTTCCCAAATAGTTCCATTTAGCCAGTTTCACCCAGAAATTATGGTTTTTCGGCACTTTGCAAAGATGCTTTCAGTTGGGATCGCCTCACCAGTCCAATAACTTCAAGAAGTCATCTTCCTGATTAATCGGTCATGATGAGATTCGAACCCGGGTCTTCTACTCTGAAAGCGAAAATGTCTACCCACTCGGCCATGTGCCCATGATGTTAATACAGCAGAATCTCATACATTTTAAAGCTTGACAAAAATATCAATGTAATAGCCATTAAAGCACTTATATTAGTAAGTTATGTGCCATGCGTGATACACGCTTAGGCGATCATGTATCTTTCGATACATGACTGACGAGGCAGATTTTTTCCCGCATTAGGTTGCCGTGTCTTTCTGCGTTCGATCAGTTTCCATCCAAGGCGATAGAACCCGGCGTGTCTTTCTATTTGCCCATAGCTCGAAAGAGAAGAGTATTCATACCTTTCCCAAGGGTATTAGCACGTATGTGAATGTAATGGACTCAACTGGAATTCGAACTCGGTTCTCCGGTTCCTCAGTCCGAGCCACTATCCATTACTCTACCTCCTACACTTATATCACAGTTGTTTAAACAAAGGGCTACAGTTTTTATTCGTTCGGTTTTGAAAAGGACATCCTCGAAATGGTGACCTCTTTGCTATTGTAGACAATTTCTAAAGTTTTCCATCACCCGAAGAGTTAATTCCGGCAGCATTTCTTTCACTTTTTGGTGGATAGTATCCTTTAATTCTTCAACAGTTGCTGATCGATGTCAGTGGATCTCAGCTTTCAAGAGAAAATAATCGCAGGATAGGAAGAGCGTGTAGACCAGCCAATGTCACCGCGGAAAGAAATCAAATGTCTTGGAAACATCTCTCTCAAAGCTTCCATCGATCTTCTCGCTGCGTAGAGACCACACATCCGGATTCCCAAGGTCTTTGAGTTTCGGTTCCAGAAAGTTTCGTGGCATCTCCATATACGGGTTAGATGTTACTCTAACGGGGCGGTTTCCCACTCAAAAAAAAAAAAAAAAAAAAAAAAAGAAGATCCACACACACGAAATTTTCCAACTGCATACCACACAGTCATTCGTTCGTTGTCTCGAGGTCTTTCATGAAACTGTCTAAGGTTAGTCCCCACCCAGCGAAAATTCTACCTACTGACGCAGCCAGGGAGATGAAAGTGATCTTCATCACTTATGAGAAGAACTGCATTTGTAGAAAGATTTTGAAGGATATCGTCACAACTGGACATGCGATTTCCCTAGTCGCGTTCTTGCAGTTCCTGAATAGCCATTAATTTGTCTGGATGGAACATCAGATGAGTGCATAAAATTCTTCTGACTCGTTCAAACAACTCCAAAGCAGAAGTATATTTACGGGCTGAACGCGTAGGAGATTGCAGAACAAACTGTCTTACAGCCTGGACATTTTAGGAGTTAGAGAGCTTGGCGGTTTCTTTTAAGCGCTAAACCTGCGGCCCTTAAATTTTCAATCAATAGCAGGATCGATTTTATATCCGAAACAGCATAATTCCGCGATATGAAATAAGCAGGAAAGACTCCCCGTATTGCAATTACAGATTCTTTAACAGAATAAGAGAAACGTCACTAGAAGAATAAGAAGTCATGAGAAGAAGAAAAAGAAGTCACAAGAAGAAAAAGGAGAAGTCACGAGGAGGAAAAAATAAGTCACAAGAAGAAGAAGGCATGAGAAGAAGAAGGCATGAAAAGAAGAAAAAAGTCACGAGAAGAAAAAGAAGTCACAAGAGAAAGAAGTCAAGAGAAGAAGATGTCACAAGAGAAAGAAGTCAAGAGAAGAAGAAGTCACAAGAGAAAGAAGTCAAGAGAAGAAGAAGAAGTCACAAGAGAAAGAAGTCAAGAGAAGAAGAAGAAGAAGAAGAAAAAGAAGAAGTCACAAGAGAAAGAAGTCAAGAGAAGAAGAAGAAGTCACAAGAGAAAGAAGTCAAGAGAAGAAGAAGAAGAAGAAGAAGAAGATGATGATGATGATGAGGATGATGATGAAAAGGAAGCGACGAGAACAAGAAGAAAAGGAAGGAAAAGAAAAGAAAGACCGGAAGTTGAAAGTGACAAGAGGAAAGAAATGGCAAGAAAAAAGAAAAAAAAAGAAAAAAAAACAGGCAAGAAAGAAAAGAAGATAAAAGAAAAAAGTCATAAGAAAAACAAAGGAAAAGGAAGAGAGAAGAATAAGAATAAATTATTACCAAGAATGAAAGTAATAAGAAGAAAATGAAGATAAAATGAATCACAAAAAAAGAAGGAAAAGAATAAAAAGTTAAAGAAAAGAAAGAAGTGAGAAAATGAAAAAAGAAGACGATAGAAAAGAAGGAAAAGGAAGAAAAAAAAGGCAAGAGTGGATGGAAAAGAATAAAAAGAAGTAAAAATAAAAAGGAAGAGATAAGACGAAAAAGAAGAAAAAAAGAAGAGCAGTCGAAAAAACAAAAAGAAGAAAAGACATGAAAGGTGCTGTTAGAATAAAAGAAAATGGAAAACACGAAAGAAGAAACAAGAAGAAAAAAGAAAAGAAGTCACGAGAAGAAAAAGAAAAAAGACATGAAAGAAGCGATAAGAAGATAAAGAGGAAAGAAAGAAAACGACAAGAGGAGAAAAAAAAAGAAACAAAAACAAGAAAGAAGCAAAAAAAAAAAGAAATGATGTAGCAAGAAGAAAAAGAAGAAAAAATCAAGAACTGCGCGGAAAGAAGGAGAAGAATAGTAAAGACCTAAAAAAAGAAGAAAATGAAGAAAACGAAAAGAAGTCACAAGAAGAAAAAGATAAAAAGACAAGAAGCAAGAAAAAAACAGAAGAAAAAAGAAATGAAAGAAAAAGACAAGAACAGATTGAAAATAATAAAAAGAAATAAAGAAAAAAATGAAGCGAAAAAGAAGAAAGTCGTAAGAACAAAGCAAAGACATGAAAGATGCTCTAATATAAAAAAGCAAAGATATGTAAGAAGCAACACGAAAAAAAAGAAAAGAAAAATGAAGTCATAAGCCAGAAAAAAAGATAAAAAGGCAAGAAAGAAACGATAAGAAGAAAAAGACAGAATAAATAAAAAAAAGAACGGAGTGAAAAGAATAAAAAAAAGAAAGACAAGAAAAGAAGCACTTCAACCTCCCCCCCACCCCAAAAAAAAAGAAAGAAAGAAAATTATATCGTAAGAAAGAAAAGAAAAAAAAAAAAACAGAAATGACGCGAAAAGAAGAAAAAGACGTAAAGACATGAGAGAAACGGCAAGAAAAAGAACAAAAATGAAAATAAGTCGCAAAGGAAAAAGACAAGAAGCGAGTGAATGGAATAAAAAAGAAAGAAAAACGAAATAAACGATAAGAAGAAAAGGATGAAAGAAAAAAGAAGAAGCGAAAAGAATAAATAGACGAGAAAGAGAAGAGAAGAAGAAACAAAAAGGCAAGAAAAAAGCGAGAGAAAAAAGATGAAATTAGCATCAGGAAGAAAAGAACGTAAAGAAAGAAGCATAAAAATGATTAACTATTAAACAAAAAAAAATGTCTATTGAACAAGAAGAAAAGTGTGATGGCGAGTAAAATATGGTACGTCTAACAGGATTGAGAAAAACGGATGAGTCTGCGAAGTTGAACCACTTTGAAATCGGAGATAAGGAGAAGATGTATCGACGATAACGAATGCAGTTCCGCAGAGAGGCCATAGGAACGAACGACTCGGACGAGTGTGGAACTGCTATGAAAAGAGAATCGTTGATAAAGAGAGAAAAATGGGTGATAGTGAGGAACAAAGATATAAAAAGTAGGTACACACAGACACACACACCCAGAGGGAGAGAGAGAGAGATAGAGAAGAGGGGGAAAGAGAGAGAGAGAAGAGGGGGAAAGAGAGAGAGAGAGAGAGAAAGAGAGGAAACAAAATAGAAGTGTTATTAAGAAAAGAGAAGGTGAGAGAATTTCGTAAAGAGAGAGAAAGAGAAAGAGAAAGAGAAAAGATAGATAGATAGATAGATAGATAGATAGATAGATAGATAGATAGATAGATAGATAGATAAAGTGTGACCAGCCCATGCATTTTTAGAGAAAATATTTTCAAGAGGCTCGTGTTAGTTGAAGTGATTAAGATGTATGAAATCAATTGTGCAGTTGAGTTATTTTCTTGGAAAAAAAAAGAAAGAAAAAGAAACATGAAACTACCATTTTTGGAGTTTGGAATAAATGATAGAGGAACGGTAAAAAGAAATAGGGTGGGTAAGGGTACCTAAAGGAGTATCGTTAGAGAAAGCGCCGATGGGGGGGTGAGTCGATAAAAACAAATACTCTTCTCCCAAACTGAAGTTTAAGCATCCCCCACACCCACGCGCTAAAGTTTCCTCTCAGATCGTGAGTGGCTTCGAACAGAGACGCAAGTGTTTCATTTTTGGTCGACCCTGCCCAAAGCAGTGGGCGTTGGCTGTCGTTGGCTCACAGACTGTGGAATTTGATCCACCCAAACCGAGGAACTTGCCGGGTCGGGCGGTTACG
The DNA here is from genome assembly GCA_963932145.1 of Acanthosepion lycidas. Lineage (NCBI taxonomy): Eukaryota > Metazoa > Mollusca > Cephalopoda > Sepiida > Sepiidae > Acanthosepion > Acanthosepion lycidas. The sequence goes on along the minus strand of OZ010580.1, from coordinate 130,840,657 downwards.
TGGGCTTGCCTTGGAGTGGTGGTAGATCGGCTTACTTGAGAGTGCACGGCGATTTGTTCAATAATAATAATAATAATAATAATAATAATAATAATAATAATAACGGCATAACAAGAAAAAAAAGAAAAAAAAAACAACTTGAATTATTTAGTCCTGTAGTAATCTCTTGTTGATGTTACTGTTTTACATTTACTGACTACGGCGTACACACACACACACACACACACACACACACACACACACACACACACACACACACACACACATACATATATATATATAACTGTGTATTTGTGCAGCAATCCTGTTTTTATGCAGGTTTCACTGAAGACGACTGACAAAGCGCCGCGATTAAGCGTTTTATTATATTTTTCTTGCATTCGTACAAGTGATTTCTTTTTGGGACATAGAATACGTACCTGTCCAAATGATCTGTGGATCCGAGCGCTTTCGGCTAATCAATTAGTCAACAAGGATGTTTTGCTGATTATCAGGAATGTGTATTTTTTTTATATCAATTTGACAGGAGTAGATAGGTTCACCTATCAGCCGGTTCATACTCCTCTTAGATCTTTTAAACAGGAGTAGAGGTTTATCCTTTTTTCCTGTTAAGGTAGGGTTTCCGGTTACTTCTAAAGTCTTCTTCAGCTCTGTACTTATAACGCTTTTTCTTTCCTACGCTAATACAATTCCACACAGTAACCCTCTAACTTGAGTGTCTCTTAGGCGTTGTATTGGGTGAAGATGAATAAAAATAATATAAATGTTTTAATTTACAAATACATTCGGCACGTTGTGGCCGGGTCCATAATTAACATTATTGAAAGTTTCTTTTTTTTGTCTTTTTTTATTGTTAAGGCCTCCATTATTATTTTTAACCATTTTCTGCATTTAGGTAAGTGAGTTATGTTGGTGTTTTCTAAAAGTATGTTATAGAGAGAGATTTTTAAGACTCCATGTGTATTTAAATGGTTCCCAATAGAGCTATGATCTCAGAGATGCAAGATAAGTCATCTTGATAAGGATGTAGTTGCACGTCAGTTCTAATTATTCATTACAAATTTGTATTTATCAGGAACGCAGATCCACAATGGACAAGTAAATTCATAAATAGTGTTGGTCCTATGTAGTATGGATCTTTAAGCTGAGATGTTATTG